>JZLH01S0032944.1:25006-40994 GCA_001188425.1 Eucidaris tribuloides
GATGTCAGGGTGAACCTTGCCTTTAATGTTCCAGTCCGGCTTTTTCTCGACAGACCGAAGGTTGGATAGTCCATGGACCGTGTTGTCCATTGATAGACTGAAGGTCTTGTCGCTCTCAGAAAAAAAATGTTGTGAAAAGGTTCTGTTTAGAACCATGGCGCCATTTTCCCAACTTAATTGTTTGGTGCTTATTAGCACCAGTTTTAAAGGTAAATATGGGCCTTCTACATCAAAATGGTGTTTATACACACCAAAAATTATGCTTGTTTTGTGACAAAAAGGGAACCTGTAGACTTTGTTTTAGGGTAGCAAAATGTGACCGTGAAGGCGATAATTCAACGATGTGTCTTATGAGACGTTTTCCGACAAAGTTAAACTTGTACTGAATATTTACAAGATGTGTTCATAAAGTCGTAGAGTAATGCCAATCCGGTCAAGCTTGTTCTTGTTGCGGTGGGATAATTTTTTTGAATTTGCAGGTAACACCAATCTAGAGAATAGATATTATAGGGAGAGGTGGGGAATCTTTCCACGACCACACTCACAGCGATAAATCTTATTAATAAAATCTTTCTATTCAGCGTTCTGTTTAATCCTTTGTTTTACCTATGAAAATGAAAAAAGCTTGAAATTTGTTTTTATCTGTATAGGACCTTCAGTTTAATGGACCTCCAGTCTATCAACCTTCGGTATAACGGGATGTAACCATTTTAGTCTGGGTTATACACTCATGCTCGTAATTATGGAATGCCTTAGAGACATTTTAGAAGTTGCCATTTTTCCGTGAACGGTACATCTGGGATTAATATTTGCTCAACCCAGGTGAAACAATTATAATCTAAGTATTTCAGGACTGCTGAGCATTTCGTAGCGTTTGACCGACACTAAAACCTGTGTTTAAAAATGGCGGTATTCAGAGTTGTTGTTGAGTCACGTGGTGATACGCGTGTTATTAGACTTGTAACAGACAATTCTGGTGTTAATTTAATGATAAGTGACATTAGATTAAAATTTATCAGTTTTTGTGTTGTTTTTTAAATTAATTTTATTTCATACTTTTTTCATGATTTTTTTGAGGATTTTAAAAAGATAAATGTATAATTGTTATTGCGTTCAAACGTATTTTTGTTTTTACTTTAGTCATCTCATGAAGTCCAAAAATTGCTTCACATAATGCGTTTTTGTGAAATAAACACTTTTCTTGAAAATTTTGGACGATATAGGAGAAAGAACTCAAGTATCAACAAAATGTTCCATAATTATGAGCATGAGTGTATTATGAAGTTTTCGATTTGCACGACCAACGTGATTTGCAACGTGAAGTTGGCATTGAGACCTTTTGCACATGCGTCATACTAAAAATGAAGTCGGTGCCCTATTCTTGTTATAGCATACGTTCTGCTTAGCGGTAAAAACGCAAATTTCACGATTTCTCGTCGCAGATCACGTTTGTGGTGGAATAGAAAGTACATTAATATAAATCTAACTCCTACAGAATGATCTAATCAACATATGCTATTAATTACATACTGTAGCAACAACAATGCAGATTAATGTTCTACGGGCTATCAATATAAACGATTACAATAAAGGCAAATTTAATATAGTTTTTTATTGTATAAATTACGTAAATACAATATACATGTATCACTATAATTGGTAGTATTATTTTTGTAAAAGCAGAAGTAAATAAATCTCAATTCACTTAAATTCAATTACAGTGCTATCCAGAATACCGTGCTTTTTGTCTTAGAAATAAGATACTATAAGTGCTGCCGACAATAACTGTGAGTTTGAGTACAGGGGATGAAAATTGGAAATATACTTTTTTCCACTGGACTAATAATGTTTCCAAATTGCTTTAAAAGTAGCATCTTTAAACGATAAAGAAGCTTTTGGATGTACAACTCATCAGGTTATCACGAAGATATGAGGAAATCACAAGAAAAACCAACAATGTATACTATTTAATAGCAAATGGTACTTTCCTAAAATAATCTGAAGTAGTCATCTGATTGGTCAAAATTGAGTAATTATTTTGAAACAGTGAACAATGACCCATGCACATTTCATGTTTGGTTAGTTCGTTGGTTGATTTTGTTGTTATTTTTTTAATGCAATCACCAGTGAAATGTGTCCAGTATCAATCACAGAGAGGTTTTGTTCTTGAACAAATCAATAATAGTTCGTCTTGAAATACAGGCGAATAGACATAAATTAGGCATCGAGGTTGCAATTTCTAGAAGAGAATATAGGCGCAGCAATTTGTCGCACAAGTTAGCCTGTTTATACTCAATTCAACAACAACTTTTATATTATATATATGCCCGTATATACAGCAACTGACCATTTTGAAGAATAATTTAACATAAATTAACAATTTTATTCCAGTTTAAAAAATCCAAGCTACATAACCTTTCATGCTATAAATATCTCCGATAATATACCAAATAACTTTCCGAAGTATTGTATTCTATACACCTCCCCCATGACAAAAGGGCATAACTGACATTTTTTTTTCTTCAAAACTGAGGTATATAGTGTAGGGGACTCAGTACATCATGTTAAACATGCAGAACAAAAAAGATATTAATTAGAAGTGTCCCTTTGTTACATAATCCGCTTGTTAAACAGTTAAAAGGACACTGAATAGGGCTTTACGTGTTGAACAAAATACATTTTGTTTAATATCTCCAAAACACCAAAATGTCAGTTATGCCCTTTTGTCATGGGGGGGGGAGCAGTATAGTGACATGTCCATTAAGCCACTATCATGACTATTATGTGGCTTGGATATCAAAATTTAACTATTTAAATTAAACCTGCACATTGTTAGGCAATGTCGCGAAGATAAATATAATCTACATACCCGAAGAAATTGTTCATTACCAATATTGCTAATCAAAATGTGACATTTCAAACACACAAGCGATATCTATCAAACTTTCATGTAATTAAATGTTTTCTTTGCAATATACATTATGCAAATATAAAGAAAATCGTACAACCTTAGATATTGAGATTTTTGTTCAGACAAATGTTTGATTTAAGATAATCATACCGCAATTGGATAAATTGGATATACATTAATCGTTTACCAACTGGTATGTAATAGAAATGTGAATATGTGTGAGCATAGTAATTTCACAGTAACCAATTTGTTAAAAAGAAGCGTCAAAAAACTATTGCATTACTGGATCATGTTTATCTGGAAAATAATCCATATTAGATGCACACTTTATTTCATTTAAAGTACGAAATCTCGAATGCAACCTTTTTCCCTTGGATTTTCAACTGAAATGACTTATATATCCCAAGTTTTCGGTAACATTTGAATGGCTAATTGCTACATTTTTTGGTAATTTACTTTAACAGAACTTCTGACGATAACATGAATGTATGCACCCACACGTACAAAAATTACGCCTTAATTATAAGCAGGTTATGTAGAAATTGAATAGGTTTCTATTCAATCTGATAATTTTCTGATATAATATGACTCGAAAAGCATGATTTCTGAATACAAATTCATTTAAAGTATAAAGTGATTTAACATTGGCTTTCGTGGTGCTACTACAGCAATCACTATTTGAACAATTTAATTACCGATAGTAGGAAATAACGTTCATTTTAAGTTAAATTACTACAAACTACACATTGTAAATTGAAGAAAGATAAGGCACAAGAGGTGTAGACACATCTAACAAAGACAGCAGACGTGATGCAATTACTATGATGATGATGATGATGATAATAATAATAATAATAATAATAATAATAATAATAATAATAATAATAATAATAATACATTCTTGTATAGCGCATAAAACGCAGCTTATCGCACGTCCCGATGCGCTGTGTATTACCCCATGGTCGTGACAGCAGCTGTTACGCGCTTGAAGCTATAAATGACCCGACCAGGGTACCCATTTATACACCTGGGTGAAGAGCCGCAGTGCAGATTAAAATGTCTTGTTGAAGGACATTAATCGATATAATTATCAAAAAAGAGTAAATTGTATTTTCTCACATCACTTAATCAGTAGTACATCAAACCGCTATAATGTAGCTCCGGTATCAACGTTTGCCTTTTTTTTTCAATTTAACTCCACAGTGAAAAACAATGTGTTAAGGTTAATCGTAGAATTAGTCTTCATACACGAGGCAATCAATTATAAACAGTAATATAATATTGCTAATCTAATCACTCAAGAGAGATCGATCAAACATTTTCCCTAGTGAAATATTTTCTGTGCGCTATAGGCCCTACATTCACCAAGTATAAAGGCAATTGTACAAACTTTAAAGTTATTTTTTTAAACAAATATTTGATATATACAGTAATCCATGTTATATTCAAAATGAACATACATTAGTCGTTTTGAAATGTGAAGATTCACGACAATTAACAATAGTAATATTTCACAGTAACCAATTCCGTAAAAGAAAGTTACCAAAAACTGTCGCACCTCTCTATTCCGTAGAGTTTATCCTGATTGGACAAACAATGGATAATGATTATTTGGGGAAAATCGATCTTAGATGCATAGTTTATTTCACTGCTAATAATTGTCTCGAATGCAACTTTTTCCCCTTAAATTTTTAGCATAATTGGCATACATAATTTACGTGTTCATTATAATTTGAACGGGTAACTGTTCCATTTTTATAACTTTAAACAGAACTTGCTTTTTAATTTTAAGTTAGTAAAAAAGAAATTCAGTTCCATTCAAATTGACAAACATGTATCGTAAGTTCACTCTTTATAAAAGAAGATATTTCTTTAAGGATTCTTTGTTTTCATTGTTTTCATTGTTTAGTGCAGCATTTAAACACTAAAATACATAGATTTCGTCCAAACGGTTACCAATACTATAAACAAAAACAATGAATGAAGTTCTACTTTCATTGTATGCCTGCTGTTGATAATCATAAACGTGTATACGAATTTATTTAGTGTGTTCATGATCGTTCACAAGGTTGAGAAAAAATTTCGAACTAATTTACAGTATTTCAATATTTCACTCTTTCGAAAAATTGGTAAATCGTTATAGCGTTATAAAATTATGTACACAAACATAATCACGCGTACTGCATTCCGATACAGCGTGTTTAATAAACATTAGTGTTTAAAAATTAATAGCAAAGACGTATTTAGAAAATAAATGCTAAGATTGTTTACACTTAGTGTCAAGAAATTGGACACTGATGTTTAGTGATTTGACACACGTTTTTCCTCTAAACATGTTTATAAAGTGATAGCAAGAATTTATTTACAAAAACGTTTGTTCGCTAAACACATTTTTACAGTGTTATTTTACGATGGGCCTTCAACAATGATGCCTTGACTGGCATGATTTCTGAATGCAAGACGTCCTTTAAAGTAATGTGACTTAATGTTGGTTTTGTGGTGATAAAACAATATAATATATTCATATTATGAACAGTTATGAACATTTTCAATTACCCATAAATAAAATAATAAATAATAACATGAATTTTAAGTTGCATTGCTACATATTATGTTGGCAAAATAAGGCACTTGAGGTTTAAACACATCTAAGGAACATAGTCGTAATATATCTTTACTATTAGGGAAATAATCATTAAAGAATTGTAACCTTTATTTTCTTACATTACTCAGTCAGGATTCAAGATGTTTATTTTTATGGAAATATCAGTAGGTTATACATTCCATTAAACTGTTAAAATAAATAGGTGGATTTATGTAATCTATGAGCTTAGTCCAAGAATCTTTGCTAAAATCTACGGCACAAACATTAATACAGAATTATAAATGATGAATATGATTTCATTAGAAATATAACAGTAGAGTGTATATTTTTTTCTCCTATTTAATAAAAAAAATTACAATATTTACAGATTGAAGTTACAATGTTAAATAATCCTGAAAAACATAATTTTTTTGCATTGTATCAAGCTAAATATCCCATGTTGTTGATTCAAATGTACGTGCTATATTTTTTGGAATCATTAAAAAAAATGAATATTGTTGTTCTGTACATTTGAAAATGTGATTTTATACATTGTGAAGAGAATTCTGAAACCACTAAAGGAAACGAAACATTTCATTGTAAAGTATCTAAACCACTGGGATTTTATTTCAGTATGACAGCTGTTATAACAGTGGGGTTAAGATGTGCTAGTAATAGAGATTTAGTGACCCAATTTTTACTCGATATTATAAAGTATTTTATTCCCTCCCCCCCCCCCCTTTGAGAGGTAGGAAGAAAATGTGTCATTTGAAGATGAAATCCCTGCTGGAAAGAACACAGTGTCCCACACTTTGTTAAGTGTTCACAGTGTGTTCACTGTTCACATAGTCGGCTATGTGAAAACGCTCGTATTTAACAGTGTGAAGATGATTTCACACTGTGGTGACGTCTTTCACAGAGTGTTCACATAGTGATGTTCTGTTCCAGACTGTGAATCAATGATTCACAACTGTGTTCCACACTGTGTTTCACACTATGTTCTTTCCAGCTAGGAAGGACATAAGAATAATTCAATCTAACCTTAAAAGGCCGTGACATGATTGGGAGAAGTCTACAAGGCCTCAAGAACTAAAATAGGGTGAAACATAATAATAATAATAATAATAATAATAATAATAATAATAATAATAATAATAATAATAATAATGATAATGATAATAATAATAATAATAATAATAATAATAATAATAGTACTACTACTACTACTAATAATAATAATAATAATAATAACACGTTCTTGTATAGCGCATAACATGCAACTTATCGCACGTCCCGATGCGCTGTGTATTACCCCATGGTCGTAACAGCAGCTGTTACGCGCTTGGAGCTATAAATGACCCGACCAGGGTACCCATTTATACACCTGGGTGGAGAGCAGCAAAGCAGATTAAAAATGTCTTGCTGAAGGACATTAATGGATATAATTATCAAAAAAGAGTAAATTGTATTTTCTCACATCACTTAATCAGTAATACATCAAACCGCTATTATGTAGCTCCGGTATCAACGTTTGCCTTTTTTTTCAATTTAACTCCACAGTGAAAAACAATTTATTAAGGTTAATCGTAGAATTAGTCTTCATACACGAGGCAATTAATTATAAACAGTAATATAATATTGCTAATCTAATCAATCAAGAGAGATCGATCAAACATTTTCCCTAGTGAAATATTTTCTGTGCGATATAGGCCCTACATTCACCAAAAATAAAGGCAATTGTACAAACTTTAAAGTTAATTTTTTTTAAACAAATATTTGATATATACAGTAATCCATGTTATATTCAAAATGAACATACATTAATCGTTTTGAAATGTGAAGATTCACGACAATTAACAATAGTAATATTTCACAGTAACCAATTCCGTAAAAGAAAGTTACCAAAAACTGTCGCAACTCTCTATTCCGTAGAGTTTATCTTGATTGGACAAACAATGGATAATGAATATCTGGGGAAAATCCATCTTAGATGCATAGTTTATTTCACTGTTAATAATTGTCTCGAATGCAACTTTTTCCCCTTAAATTTTCAGCATAATTGGCATGCATAATTTACGTGTTCATTATTATTTGAACGGGTTACTGTTCCATTTTTATAACTTTAAACAGAACTTACTTTTTAATTTAAGTTAGTAAAAGAAATGCAGTTCCATCCGTTATTATAAAGTATTTTATTTCCCCCCCCCCCCAATAACTATTTGACAGCTATGAAGAAAATGTGTCATTTGAAGATGAATCCCTGCTGGAAAGTACACAGTGTCCCACAGTGTGCTCACAGTATGTTCACTGTTCACATAGTCGGCTATGTGAAAACGCCCGAATTTAACAGTGTGAAGATGATTTCACACTGTGGTGAGGTTTTTCACACAGTGTTCACATAGTGATGTTCTGTTCCAGACTGTGAATAATTCACAATGTTTAAACGCTCGAATTTAACACCGTGAAGAGATTTTACACTGTGTTCACAATGTGTTCACACTGTGTTCGACACTGTGTTTCACACTATGTTCTTTCCAGCTCGGAAGGACATAAGAATAATTCAATCTAACCTTAAAGGGCAGTAACATGATTGGGAGAAGTCTGCAAGGCCTCAAGAACTAAACTGAGTGAAAACATAATAAATTATGATACAATATAAAGTATTATCACGGCTGGAAGGATTTGTCTTGAATTTGTCTGCATGAGGAGAAACAAGCATTCATTATTTTACCAGTATTGCATTAAATAATGATCGTGATAGAAATTAAATCCATAGAAAGCTACACAACAAATTAAATGTCGTAACAGATGTTGATAACAATGGAAAAGAAAAATATTAGAATTTTTCACAGATTCTGGTTTCCATTGTGTCCTAAAATTGGAGACTTCTCCCAATCTTCTCATTTCCTTTGAATAATGGAGATTCTTTATTACTAGAACGGGTAATGAACTTAAGATGAGGAAATCAAGAAAGTAAATTTGAACTATTTATTTTACGATATATAGCTAACTTTATTGCAACCTTTCGGGTGCTACTGCTTCCCTTCGTCAGACTTAAATTTTACTGAATGGTAATGTGCATTCGACGAGGGCTCCCAACAACAGAACTTACATCACGGCTGTTGGAATTTTGGGAATTAGTGGTGAAACGGTTTATCTCATAAATGTGTGTCGGATTCTCCTGGAGCCAATAGAGGACACCGTTGTAGAAGTTCACATCTAGAGGTTTTTTGTCCAATCCTATCAGTAAGGAGACAGCATTGTTGACGTTGCTGTCGAGATCCTTGTATAAGATTGTTTTCTTCCAACTGTCACTGAAGAAGATACGCCGTCCTGAAATAAATGTTTCCAAAAAGACGTTTTTCCTAATCATGTCTGCATTTTTTCGAAGACATTGTATGCCATATACGAGGTGTGACCAAAAAAAGAAACAAGACCGTGAAAGCCACGCCCATGACGCAATGTCAACCGACCCTCCGCCCATGTCACTGTGTTGTTCAACATCTTATCAACATTTTGCTATAATATTGCACACCTATCTCACGCTGTGCCCCTTCATCGGGCTGGTAAATAGTACGCCCAAACTACGCCTCATCACGATACCAGAGGTTGCAAAAAGATGGTTCACTGGGGTGGGGCCCAACCGAAAAGGCAATTTGGCGGGCGGGATCTTCTCCATATGAGAAGCTTGCGACACCAGTCCAGGCTGTTAAGCTCGTGCCCAACTGGCCCAGGAACTTCAGGTTGATTCCCCGCTCCATGTGTTTGCAATTTTATAGACTGTAGGGCATTGACCAAATAACGTTCTAGAAAAAAAAAGTTCCGTAGTCTCCAGATTGGTATTTAAAAATAACATTACAATTTGACCACGATGAAGTTGCTGATGAGAAAAAGCTTTTGTTCTCCAATTTTTACGTGCGCAATGATGAGATAATCGATTTATTAGTGTGGCAAGTTCCCCAGTCCCATTCGTAGAAGGAAACACCGTCAATATTTCAATGTAGTGATTTCACAAACGCAAACGTTACTCAACGTTATTAATATTTATGAATGCCCGTGGCTCTACATTAAAGCACATCGGAATGTACCAGTGAAGGTATTCTTTTGAATGAATTTAACAAAAGCCATTGACACAGTCCTCCATTATTTATAGAATGGCTAGTCTCATATACCTCACCAAAGTTTCAGTTCAGTTTCAAATATCTGCGGATATCTGTGAAGAAGGATGTGATGGAGTGATATTCCAGCCACGTAATTAATTTGAATTTGCACACGGTGAAAGTCTACGGTAGTTTGTACACTGATAAAACGTACTTGGTCACGACATTATACATAACCGTCATGATTTATTAATTTTCTCAAAAACGCGCACATGGCATTTTAGGAGAACAAACCCGATTTACGGGTTTAGGGATATTTAAATAATCATCTTTAGGGATTTGTAAAATACCACTGATGGGACTACGGAAATTCACGATAAATGGCCTTGCCCTACCGACTATTAATACTAATAGTGCAGGGTAAAATGCGAGCATGGGTTTGCATGTTTAGTCATGTACTAAATTTTGCCATTGTCATTTTTTAAATAGAGGGGATGAATAAAGATTTGCCTTGGCCAGGGTGATCCCAAATGAATATTAATAAAACAATCATTTACACTGGACCAAGATGAGAAGCTGCATACCAGAGCTTCCAATTCACAGGCATTGTTTATTTATATTGTGTGGGGACTGGGTACACATTCTCTCACACACCCATTGACCCATGTACAGTTTTTATTTTGTACAGAGGGTTTTACATTGTGCAAAATCTGAACCTTAATCTACTAAATCAAGCAAAAATTTCTTAAAACTGATTTATGATATCATATTCAAACCACCTCCAACAAAACTGTTAAACTAATCAACTATAACTCAATACTCAATTTCATTATTATTTGATCTATAATTTGAGTTATTTAACATCAAACTTAACTTAAATTTAATTTTAAACACGCAATATTTGTTGAAGTGGGTATATACGGTACTACCCTGTATTAATATACATACAAATTTCGAATGAATCTCAACTTTTTAAAACGCTGCAATTTGTGGTATAGACGGACCTCATTGCAGAACTGTTCATAGGGGCACCGTAAAATATTCATGCAAGAAACTAACCATGCATATACCCTTTTTATATTGGTACCTAGATTACAGTATTCTTTCAGTCTTTATTAATAACATTGTTATTTGGCATTTGCATTGTCGGTGATAAAGGGGAATGAGCAGTATCTGTGTAAGATAACCCTAGGCAACTTATGATGTAACGGGGTATTCTCAATAAATAAGTAAAATTCCTCTTTTGTTCCATGAATCATTAATACAAGTAATTTGATATTTTTGTGTACACTGCCTGTCTTTTTAGATTGCATGCCCTTTGCCCTTCCTTGGGTAGGCTACATATATATTATGGTGTTTGAAACAGCATTAGGCTTCACCAATGTACAACGTCGAATATCATTTCATTTACATTCATTTTTATTGCTTAATACGTTTTCTTAACCCCTTGGGGACGACGGGCTTGTACAGAAGCCCAGTACATTGCACACTCAGAGACGACGGGCTTCTACAGATACCCAGAAAACATAACAAAAATTTTGATCAAACACTGAATAAGCGGTAGAGTTTTATTGCTTCATGCGTCTGTCCCAAAAATTACACATTTTTTAAATAAATATTCTGTAAATGATTTTATAAGAATAAATGTGTGTATATTCCCTTCAAATCCACCCACGTGCAAATCGCGTCGTCTCTCAATGAACAACAGTGCCATATAGCATCGAGCCCAACGCTAAGATTATATATTTGTAGTGTGAACTACCCTGACATACCTCCTAAGTCGATGCTGAGGCCAACAATATCAGACAAAGTATCGTTTTGGTAAAAGTTTTCATGGTCAGTTCCGTCCAGCCTGGCTCGATCGATGCCCTTTTCTCTACTCCAATATAAGAAGCTGCGTTGAATGAAACATCAGAATAACACAATTCGATGCACACATTACACAGACATTTCGAACTAATATCTTTTAAAGAGAGTGAAAATCTTCCGTCTTCTGAGCCTTTGAGCGATAATGTTTCATCTGTGCATATACGTACAATTAAATTGAACAATCGTAATACTTATTTTTCTCCTTCACTTTTGTACAGGAGACACTAAAAAGTAGCTAGTGTGCTTAAGTAACATCTTTAGACAAATTGGAATTTTCAATACAGCGATAAGGAACGCAAAATTCAAAAATGTGAAAAGAATAACTGTCATTATTAGCCCCGCAGGATGAATTCAGCGTGTAAAGAGTGAATTTTGAGCGAACATGTGCGTTTTCACTCATTTTTAGTGACATCGGTGATCATTCAGGAATTTTCATAATTCACCTTTTAAATGGTGTATATTTTCACTCTTTAAAACTAGATAAAGAGTGTGGAGTATTGAGAGAATAATTAAGAAACATCAAACAGTCAGATAACAGTGTGATTGGTTTGTTATGTGTTAAGAGAAAAAAGGGGGAAGGGGGCAGGGAGGAGAGAGATCGAAGCAATTAAACAAATTATTCTTCACCTCACACACATCGAAGTCGTCAGAAGTTTCAAAAGAATTAAGCAATCGAAAATGTCTGAATATTACACGCAAATCGTTTGATCCGAAGAAGTTAAAACATTGTAACGGCGTTACTATTGGACATTATGTATTTCAATTTTTATGAAGAAAATCGAGTGTTTTGGATGAATAACGTCATCAGGGGCGTTGATCCTGGGGTGGCAGTCGCCACCCCAATGAAAATATTGGGGGCAAACATATCAATTTGCACCCCCACCCTGCCATAAGTTTGACAACTTAAGAAAATGCATAACACGCAATGCAAGGATTCGTTTAAAAGCAGTGCAATACACTACAAAACCATTAAACTCAACAAAAATATTACTAAACATACACAATTTTTATTATGGATTGCGATTTGGCGAAAATTGTTGACATTTTTTTTTTCACTTTTGCCGCCCTCCCTCCCAATCCGACAAATGGACCGATGCCCCTGAACTTCATTAAAAAAGTGATAATCAAAAGAAAATATTAAGACAATATACATACTAATACATACATACATAATAATAATAATCCCTTTTATTTAAAAGTAATATACATGCAATTTTTATGAGTCCCTCGGGGATATACCAGATGATACACACATGATATTATGAAACATGTGACACAAAACCTCAATAACGTTTTGATTAAATGTGCATCGAATGTTTCGGGGTTTTGTTGTTGTTGTTGTTGTTGTTGTTGTTTTCTTTTCTTTTCGTTTTTTTTTGGGGGGGGGGAACTTTCCTGTTTTTTATGAAACGGAAACCTAATCTTTTGAAATAGGAGTATAGGAGTTTGGTAAAGCCGAAAGAATCTGTCTCCGATTGCCAGCATTTTAGATTGTTGAAATTTAGTCTTCTTATTGAAACGTTGCTCTTTTCATAGATCTCCCCAAGAAAAATCTGATCTCTGTCACCTTCGTGGCATTGATGTTATAATGTTGCGTTTGAATGTTTGAATGTGGTATTCAGGGATCTGATATTGTGTAACAGCCGACGTACATGTAAAATTCCCTATCAACGTAAGAACGTTCATAACTTTCAAATTTAGGATTTGCAAGACAAGATTTACATCTGAAGTGTCATTGACTCATGAAAGGGAGTCACATGCTATTGGTTAATGGTTATGCTACTTACCCGTGAGATTCGTCAACTACAACAGCTCGAGGTTTTATAGTGTTCGACACAATAACACTTTCTGTAGAGGCTGCATTCAGATCCATCGACGTGATCCTGTTGCCTCCGGAGTACGCACAAAATAGTTTCCGCGCCTTTTCAGCAATTGCTATACCCACTGGCTCTGAAAAAAGGTGTGTGTGGTGGGGGGGGGGCAATAAAGACATCATTATTTTGGATTATTAATGTGTGTTTGCATATGAATATGTTAGTAACACGCGAACGTCATTAATCTTCTTTATTCAAGAAGTATTTTGTAAACAGCCAGTTAAAGCCCCAATATAGTTTTGGTCGATCAGACAAAATTTTTGTCAATCTTTCACAAAGTATTCTATTATCACCCCAGACATCAGAAAACAACATCATACCTATACTGAAAAATGTAAATACGGACAAATTGCGATGTTTAAATTAAAGGAAAACATCTAGCGGTATGTACTTTTTCTCAAAAATGGGAGGGTTTCAGAACGAGCAATTTTCAGGGCATTGATAGAAAAAATATAATTGCAAAGAATTCCATTTTTTACCATTTACCAAAACTATACTTTGGCTTTAAACAACAAACCCGTTACACTTTGTGATGTTAAATAGACTTATAAAAAGTGACGCCGATGTTTTGTGATGAATAAAATCTGAATCTTTATTATTATGTTGATAAGTATATTCTGTCATGGTGATCTAGGTAGGCGACGGAGTTATTTTGCTGGAGAACATACATTATATAAAAGGAAATTTTTCCCTGGCTTCAAAATGCGGAAAAAAACTTTCACAAATGAAATGAAATACAATTGCGGTTATCTTGAGTAAATTATGCACAAGAGCACGGACTATTTCAATGCTAATGTCTCTCGGCTACTTTTCCATTGGAGCATTCTCCTTTAGATCTGGCATGTATCATTACCACACAACTTTTAAGATAATATTTCAATCAAATGAAAGTACAGAATTTGATCTTTCAAAATATGTTAGAAGTTTCCCATAGGTCTGACGAAATATTTGTTTGTGTGTCATATAACAAAAAAATAATCATGTAGAAAAAAAATTAAGTTGATTACCATCCTCGTTTCCTTGAGTAACAGCCACCTTGTTGTTGTCATCCATTCCCATACGCCAAACCTTGTTGTCATTTATGTCTGTCCAGCAAACCTTCCGCTGTACCGTGTCGTAGGTCACATCCCACGGCACTTCCCCATCAGGTTCAAGGTTCATAAACACGGTAAATTGAAGGGTGTCAAGATCAGCAACGTATATCTTCTTCTCATTGTCGTCGGTCACGAATATTTTGGCAGTACCAGCGGTTTCTGTATACACATAAAGCATGAATCATAGACAATGCAATCTGGATAATAATGGAAGAGAATGATGACGTATATACAGTCGATTTGATTTGATTAGATTTTACTTGATTTGATTTTTCATTTCCATCATTGCTATAAACGAATACAAATATAAGTATTAACATAAATATAAACATACATGTACACCATTAAATCGCAATCATAATCAGAATTGAGTTAAACAAAGGAAACAAGACATACATGCATGCACACTACGTGATTACCTTTAACATAAACAAAGTACAATTGAACCAAAAAATGTAAATAAACAAAAATATTAATCACAATCACATAACAATAAATTAATCACAGTCACTATGATTAAGCAGTAACACAGGATAGTATAATGTCATCGGTATTTCTCAATAAACAACATATTATATAATTATCGTCGGAGGAGCATCAAATCTCCCCCCCCCCAAAAAAAAAGTTTTCCCACTTTAGACGTCCTGAGGTACCACCGCATCGATTTAACAAAGATTAGTGTCATGAAGAATCTGATGACCTTTTTTTGGTCACAAAATCAACCTAGGTTTTCGCTCTCTCGAATACTTCATCCTGGCTCTCCTAATCAAAACGACACCCCTTCCACACACACACACACACACACACACACACACACACACACACACACACACACACACACACACACACACACACACACACACACACACACACACACACACACACACACACACACACACACACACACACACACACACACACACACACACACACACACACACACACACACACACACACACACACACACACACACACACACACACACACACACACACACACACACACACACACACACACACATACACACACTCTCGTAATAGGCTTCAATCGGGGATGTGCCCAATTTAAATGGAAAAACAAAACAAAACAAAAAACAATCAATAATCTTATGATTTCTAGAAATCTGATAACACTTCTTAAAGAAGTTGAAAGATCATTCCTTTCTCTAATTAAATCCTGATATGGAAGTTAAAAAGGCTTTCCACTAGAAGTCCAGGGGCATGCACAACTATTGAGGATATGAGTTAATGTCCTCACTTGCCCAGTCTGAAATCACATTGATCCTCTTGCAGTAGAACGGGTAAAAAATGGATACGACTCCTATACCCCTAGGGACTAAAGAGGGTCGTTTTTGTACCTATCTACGAACCCCCCCCAAAAAAAAAAAAAACCGGGAACATATGCCCATTTTCCCACATTTCCGCAGTTGTTCAGTGTTAAAGTCATGGATATCCCTGATTGAGGCCTCTTACGAGAACACACACACAATTGAGCAAATCATTCAAACGAAGGGCCAAATTAAAAAAGTGCATTTGATCTTCCTTGGTTCTCAAAGT
>JZLH01S0032946.1:4122-21777 GCA_001188425.1 Eucidaris tribuloides
ACCAAAGAGCAGAATAATTCTGCCGGGTGACATGGCTTTGATACGTTCCAAAACCGCCACATCATGAAGAACGGAATGAGTTGGATAATGAAAAGCATTTGCCGAATAATTTCACCACATGAGTATCCTTGTTAAAAACAATGTGATTTTATACATTTGCCCAATGAGTAAGCTTGACAGTGAAAAACAAATGAATGTAATAAACATTTTCGCAAACTGATAAAAGTCACATTTATAAAAATGTTGGAAACATACCCTTTTTATATTATATTACCGATTTATGCCGCATGAATTAAGATATTATATATATTATAAATCTAGATGCTCTGTGATAAACTATGCAAAGAGTGCACGGGGAATACCATTTGATCTACCTATAAATATACATCTTATTTCATTTAACCACTGGGTTTTTCATGCCCCTTTTTCTTTTCGCATGTCCCTGAGTCTGAAGTGTGATGCTCATTCATTATTTGGCTATTGCTACAGCGAAAAGTAAAATTATCATTAAAAACAGTTCTTTCGCTGAAAGCAGGTTGGGTTTCTTACCGCAAAAAACTATCTTTTTTTCTCGGGACTAGGGAAAAAAACGTGAAAAACCCCCTTGTTTTCCGGCTTTTACAAACAAGAGACTGCAAACCTCAACCAAACAATATTACACCACAAGGCCCAAATAATGAATGAATAGTAATATCTTGACGCAAATTGCTTGTACACCCCACAACGACACATATTATACCCAGACCACACAACCAACCCACACCAACAAGAAAAAAAAACTACTTGCCACGATCTAAATCAAAAAATTATATTTTGAAATAAATATATTCCTTTCCAAAAAATCGTCTGATAAAGGGCATCAAACATGATATAACCTAGATCTAATTAACTAGCATGGATCTTTTCATGAAAACGTTTTGGCATAAATTCCCTAAACTCTGTTTATTCATTGTTTATTATCCGAAGCCACATAGATAACTTATTTTCCTAAAACCCAAACTATACAACAATCTTTGCATCCACTTTTGCAAAATGTTAATACTAGCTTGTTTCATATTTAAAAGCATGAGTTAGTTTTGGGATTTTTTCATTGAAAGGTTTATTCCAAAGGTCATTTCTGAATGTAATTCAGTTTATTTTTATTAATTAATGAAAAATCTTGAATGGGGGGCGAGCCCGAGATTAGACTAATGTTATCATTACAGCCCAAGGGTAAGGCGTTAAGGTTATGCTGAATATATACTCATTCAGAAAGGCAGATCTCTGATTCTTTTGATGAGGTATAATTCAGCTACCTTAAAATTTATACCCTTTGGATGCTATCAACATGTTAAATAACAAATCTGTTATTGGTGTGATTAACGCACTCTGCGGCACAGGTTTGGCATAATGTTTGCCCGGTCCAAAATCTTCTTTCCCACCACCGATCGTGCGCAGACAATATAAAATTTCTCGCGACCATTACTTTGTAGCACGAAAGCAATTTTTATCGTACAGTGTCCGATCATATTTCCCGGACACTGTCCGATAAAAATTGCCTTTTCGTGTACAAAGTCAATGGGAGAAATTTATATTTCCCGCACGATTGGGTGGGAAATAAGATTTTGACCGGGAAATATGCCAACCCTGTGCCCCAAAGTCATAATCACACCAATAACAGATTTTGAATGCCTTTAGTTTCTTTTGACTAAATTTAACATTATAGCATCCAAAGGGTTAATAAATTGTTAAGGTTAGCTGAATTATACCTCATCAAAAAGATCAGAGTCTGCTCTTTCTGATGAGGTATAATTCAGATAACCTTAACGCCTTAGCCCTTTGGATGCTGTAATGTAACATATAGTCTAAAATCTCGGGCTACCCCCCCCCTTCAAGATTTTTCATTAATTAATAAAAATAAAACTGAATACATTCAGAAAATGACCTTTGGGCATAAACCTTTCAAATAAAAAAAATCCCCAAAACTAACTCATGCTTTAAATATGAAAACAAGCTAAGTAGTTAACATTTGCAAAGTGGATGCCAAAGATGTGTCATTTGCTTTTAGGAAAATATAATTATACCATGATGCTGAATAATAAAACAATGAATAAACAGAGTTTAGGACATTTATGCAAAACTTTACATGAAAAAGATCCATGCTAGCTCATGTACATACTAGTATACACTGTTTATGTGCCCTTTATCAGAGATTGTTTGGAAGGATCATTATTTTATTTCAAAATATTAATTTCTTGGATTTAGATCGTGGCAAGTAGTTTTTTTTCTTGTTGGTGTGGGTTGGTTGTGTGGTCTGGGTATAATATGTGTCGTTGTGGGGTGTACAAGCAATTTGCGTCAAGATATTACTATTCATTCATTATTTGGGCCTTGTGGTGTAATATTGTTTGGTTGAGGTTTGCAGTCTCTTGTTTGTAAAAGCCGGAAAACAAGGGGGTTTTTCACGTTTTTTTCCCTAGTCCCGAGAAAAAAAGATAGTTTTTTGCGGTAAGAAACCCAACCTGCTTTCAAGGAAGAACTGTTTTTGTAATGATAATTACTTTTCGCTGTAGCCAATAGCAAAATAATGAATGAGCACACAAACTTCAGACTCAGGGGACATGCGAAAAGAAAAAGGCAAACATTAATGAAATACAGATGAAAATAACTCAAATGGTCATCCCCCGTGCACTCTTTCGACATAGTTTATCACAGAGCACTATATTTATAATATAATAATATCTTCAATTCATTTGCGGCAATAAATCGGAAAAGTGTCAAAATTATCATAAAAGAAGGGTATGGTTTCCAACATTTTTGATAAAATGTGACTTTTATTCAAGTTTGCCGAAATAGTTTCTTACATCATTTGTTTTCACTTGTCAAGCTTACTCATTGGGCAAAAAAAATCACATTGTTTTAACAAGAAACAAGTGAAATTTTCGCAAAACGTTATCACATATCCAACCTCATCTTCCGTTCTTCCTATGAAGTTGGCGGCTTGGAACATCGATCATCAAAGACACCAGAGCACCTGAAGAATTCTTTTGTACGTTCTTAGAAACCTGGCAGCTGCTTTAATTAAATCAAGGGCGTAGGCTGGTTTGGGCACGGGGAGGTGCACATCTTGGGGAGGTGGAACTAAAGTGACATGGGGAGGTGCACATCTTAGGGAGGTGGAACTAAAGTTGAGTAAATCAGGCGTTGAAAGCAGAAAAGGTGGTACAAATTTCGTTTTGCTTGCCAGGGGCGGAACTCCTATGGCTCTGCGGGGGGGGGGTGCACGTGCACCCAGTGCACCCCCAGCCTACGCCCTTGTAAATATTGCTTGTTGGGACTCCATCCCTCATACCTCATCGGTTTTACTAAGTCAAATGCAACAGAATTATGTTGTAGGGCCTACCTGCGGTGGACGATACTGTAGAGGCGGCTAACGGGTCGGTGGGAGGGTGCGCTGTGCTCGTTGCCTCAGTTGTACTGGTTGGTCGAATTGTGGTGGTCTCTGCAATTGTGGTGGTGGCCCGGCTGGTGGACATTGCTGAGCTTGTTATCTCAGTCGTTGTTGACGGCTGACTAGTGGTACTTGACCAGGTTGGTGTGGTTGTGTTGGTTGTCATTCCTGTGCTTTGTGTTGTACTCATTGTCGTTGTTGCATTACTGAACTGTGTCGGGCTGAATGTTGTTCCTGCAGTGGATGCATTTAATGTACTGTTTGCTACTGTTGTGTCCATAATCTGGGTTGTGCTGGTTGGTTCTGGAGTGAAGAGTGATTGACGGAAAACAAAACTAGCTAATTGTCATTACGATTAATATAGTGATCATGACCATGACTGTAAAATTTAAAATTGCTGTTCAGCCAAAAGGTAGATAGGTTTATAATAAAATGTGCACATGTTGTACTTTTTGCTACAACCAATTAGTTTGATAAAGGGCAAGGATTCTTCTGCTTCAGCTGTAGATTACTGCGCACGACTTTTATTACGCCCATTATGGACAGAACACGGATAAATTAGTTTGTAACTGTTTAATTGTTTGTATCTTTGCATTGAATTTGGGTCTGAGATACCTTGTATTTACGGTGATTTTAAGTTCTACAGGGGCTGATCATAATCAAACTCAAATATAACGTCTTAGTTCTTCCCTCAATTTAAAAAATATATATATATCAAAATGTGGTGGGCCTAGAATATTATGATACTATGTAAGTTAGTTTTAGGGTGGTTTAATGTATTTGATCATGTTTGTCAAAATTTACCCATAATTATTCATTTACATTTTCGGAAACACGTAGCATAGAGCGATATATTCCGTAGCATCCTGATAGGAGGCAAGTGGGTAACTTGCTCTCAAAAAACCATCTGGATAATAATAGCAAAATTATTATTATTATCATTATTATTATTATTATTATTATTATTATTATTATTATTATTATTATTATTATTATTATTATTATTATTATCATTATTATTATTATTATTATTATTATTATTATTATTATTAGCAGAGTCCGCTCTTTCTGATGAGGTATAATTCGGATAACCTTAACACCTTATTAACCCTTTGGATGCTATAATGTCAAATATATTCGAAAATCTCGGGGGTCCCTCCTCCCCGAGATTTTTTCATTAATTAATTAAAACAAAGCAAAAGACATTCAGAATCTGTTATTGGTGTGATATGACCTTTGGGCATAAAGCTTTCAAATAAAAAAAATTCCTCAAGACTAAACTTGGGCTTTAACTGTTTAATTATTATTGTGTTTGAGTTTCATAAATGTTCCCTCCAACAAACAAATAACACTTAACACCTCATTAAAAATGTCACGATATCATTAAACATACAAATGCACACTAAACTTGTAGCAATAACAATGCTTTTTGCAGCATTTCGCTTTGGACTTCGCCTGATGGCCTTTATGAAAATGTCTCCCACATTTCATGAATCCATAACTATTATACTGCCCCCCCCCCATGACAAAGGGGCATAACTGATATTTTGGTGTTTTCGACATATTGAGCAAAATGTATTTTGTTCAACACGTAAATCCCTAATCAGTGTCCTTTTAACAAGCGGATTATGAAACAAAGGAACACTTCTAATTAATATTTTTTGTTCTGTATGTTTAACATGATGTACGGAGTCCCCTACACTATATAATTTAGTTTTGAAAAAAAGTGTCAGTTTTGCCCTTTGTCATGGGGGGGGGGCAGTATGGCAAAAAGGAATCACCGGGGGGTGGCCAGGTTTTTTCAACGATCCAAATGTCAAGTACTATGCAGTCATGGAAAAAAGTTTGGAATACGTTTATTTCTGTGCATAGCTCTGTTTTAAACTAAGTGCAGATTTCTTACGATTAATGAGCAATCACTCATGCAGAACAAATTAATCATTACTAAGTTCAATTGAGCTCTACTCCGGGGCGGCGCCAGGTTAAACTTTTAGGAGGAGCGAAATCCGTCGGGAAACACATTGCTTGCCATTTTTTTAATAGCCAAACGCTTAACATCGTCCAACAAGCGGGGCCAGGGGGCCGACGACGACAAAAAACACTTTTTGCCCGCCATTTTTGTTACCTGCTGAATCAACAACAATAACGGGCTAAATTTTCGAAAAACAGTAAAATTCCTGTCATTTTGATCAGTTTGAAAAATAGGACCGGCCGCTTCCCCCATACCACCCTGTGGCGTCGCCCCTGGATCATTCTACTACAGGACAAACAACCTGTTCTTGATATGACTGAAAAACTGTATTTGGGAAAGAAAACATATTCCAAACTTTTGTCCATTACTGTAGTATAATACCAAGTGAGAAATCGCTGCTCAAAGGCAGACCTCCTGTCCGAAACGTAGAAGCCCCCGAATATCAAAGAGACTGAAGCAGTCGGTGTATTTCCTATAACGCTCGGGTAGATCAAGAAACAATAACTGTGAACAATATGTCCTGTTAGGAGTATGCACGAGACTGGCTTCGAACCCACAGTCCTACTCAATCATTATTTGATTTTCCAGAAAACGACAACTGGCGACACATCAGAATGAAAATTTAACGATTATTTGATGAATTTTATAACGTGTGATACACTTGCATACAGGCTAAACGGGATTATTCGGTAACTCATGAAATTACTTAAATTGTATACCTGTGTTACATTCGACACCTGCGTCGTCGAAATGACAGTTGTAGGATGTTGCCATGGGTGGGGAGAATATTGGACATGAATATAAAGTCGACTCGGATCCACTACAGTTGAGCTGATTTACCCAGATCGTGCTTGTCGTTCCTCGCTCGTAGCAAGAGTTGTCACAGTGATATATGGCATGAGAATATCCGAGCTGTCTGCAGACGACATTGGCGTTGTTGACATCCCATGAATGATCGCAGAGAGTCCCCCATCGTTCTTTGGAGTAAATTTCGACCCTTCCTCGATTACTGTCGGAAGAACCGCGTAGGCGAACGGCGAAATTAACTGTACAGGAGAAGGGAAAGTAAGCGTTAGCAATACGGTCTATGTAAACAAAAAAAATAGTGCACTTGTTTTTATATGAATATCACTTTCAACCTAATTGTAGGAAAACGGAGTCACGCCGAGTAACGTCATCAACGGCGACATTAATTGGTGATTTGTTTTCGTCTAATCATAACAAGATACCATTCTGCGATGTTGTATCTAATCGTTTTAACTGCCACTATAATGATTTTAGGTACATTGGGGAAATTCCTGATCACCTCCGGCTAATCACAAGTACTTACACAGTCGGAACCTTCAAAGATCAATGTCAACGAATTGAAACAGTTATCAGTAAGTAATCTTGGAATGAGATACTTTGCGAAAGTGATGCTGATATGCGTATCAAAACTCTGAAAATATACTTAATACTTTATTAAATGGCTCGATAACTATTTCAGGATGAGATACCAGTAATTACGGTTAATGGGGATACTTCATAAATGTGTTCGATAGAAAGTGGTTTCCCAAAACGGAGTATTCTGGGCCCGGTATTGTTTACTTTAACACACAAGATCTCGCAAAAGCTGTCAATAAATGAAGAGTGTCCCTTTTGTTAATAGTATTATAATGTATAACGACACATTCCTGCATTTTGCATCAAAGGTTCCTCATATCTTACATCCGACAATAAATAAGCAATTACCTTCACTCAGTGAATGGTTTTATCACAATCATTCACTTTCCATTGCTAGAAAATGTAATTTTATGATGATTGGAACAAAGTCCAAGTCGCGCCAGTTTGACTGAGTAAAATGTAATATTGATAACACTGACTTAATAATAATAATAATAATAACGGTAGCCACTCCAGTCACGAAGACGCTCTCTACCAGGGGCCCTGGACATAACATAAATGTTTATTATTACCACTTTCTCTGTTCTAGGATTATGCGAGGCCTGGCTAGAAGCAGATTTTTTTAAGTCTTTGGTAAGACCCGGTCGGGGCTCGAACCCGCGACCTTCCGGACCAGAAGCGGACGCTCTACCACTGAACCAACTCGCCCGGTTAAGCGTCTTATAGACCAGAGAAGCAATATTGACATCCGGGATTGACATCTATAAAATTTCTTGTTCGTTGTTTTAATTTGAACGAGTTAATGAATGTAAATACCTTGGGGTGTTACTTGATGAAAATCTTTCCCGGAAAGCACAAATAAACCATATAAAACGCCAGGTTTTTAGAAATCAAACTTAGTAATCAAACAACGAACAAGAAATTTTATAGATGTCAATACTGCTCCTCTGGTCTATAAGACACTTATCCAACCACACTTTGATTTTATCTCTCGATTACGTGAATGAATAGGAACTTGTCTGAGCTGCAAAAACTTCAGACTCTACAGAACAGAGCTTTGCGCACAGTGTTATGTGTTGATTCTTAATACAACAGAGAAACATTGCATGAAACGCTTAAAATTGATCGTATGACCTAACAGCGGAAAAGACAGTCTTCAACACTCATTTATAAAGCTACACAAAATCTTCTACCAGAAACCCTCCGGAAACTCTATGCTCGAGAATCCAATTGAGAAGTCCCTATCATTTTCGTCACATTGACACATGTAGTAAATTACGGAAGCCACGAACAACATCACTATAAAGCAGAGGCCTCCATAATTTCAAGCTTGAACTGAAAATATTAGGTCTGCTACATTTTTCTGTAATTACATTTCTTCCATGAGTTTTCAATGATTCAAAGTCAATTAAGTTGGGTAAATCACTTAGTCAAGAAAATGGTTATTGCGTTATCATCTGAAAAAAGTTATAGATATGCGTAGGCCTATTAATACAACGTGTAGTGTTTACATTTTAAATCATCAAATTTTATAATTCTTATTTTGTTTTGTTGTCTGCATTGTTGGCAATGCGTTACAGGTTTTACTGAAGCAATCGCAGCAACAGAATGATTGTACCTGTAGAGAATAAACATGTAGTGGGTGCCGGGGTGTTAGGTTGGGTTGTGCTCGTTGATTGAGTTGTAGGCCTAGAGGTTAGTTGGTTTGTGGTGGTTGTCGGAGTTGTGCTGGTTGACATTACTGAAGTTGTTATCTCAGTCGTTGTTGACGGTTGATTAGTGGTACTCGACAATGTTGATGTGGTTGTGCCGGTTGTCATTTCAGTGGTTTGTGTTGTTGTCGTTGTAGCAGTCGTTAACGGTGTTGGGCTGAATGTTGCTTCTTCTGCAAATTCATGTAATGTAGTATCTGCTACTGTTGTGTCGTCAACCTGGGTTGTGCTTGTTGGTACTGGGGTGAAGCGTGATGGAAGGAAAATAAAACTACCTCATTATCATTAAGATTAAGTCAAATTCTACGCACAGTGTTATGTATTGACTCTTAATACAACAGAGAATCATTGTATATAACGCTTAAAATTGATCGTATGACTGAACACTGGAAAAGACAGTCTTCAAAGAACACTAAAAAGAACACTGGAAATAACACTGGAAAAGACACTCAATTATAAAGCTACACAAAATCATTTACTAGAAACCCTCTGGAAACTCTATGCACGAGAATCCAATTCATAAGTCCCTATCATTTCGTCACATTGACACATTACCGAAGCCACGAACAAACTTTCTATAAAGCAGAGGCCTCCATAATTGCAAGCTTTAACTGATAATGTGACGTCTGCTGCGTTTTTATGTAATTACATTGCTTCCATGAGTTTTCAATTATTCAAAGTCAATTAAGTTCAGTAAATCAATTATTTAAGAAAATGGTTATTGCGTGATCGTCGGGAAATAAAAAAATAAATATACAGATACACGTTTCAATACAACGTATAGTATTTACATTTTGCTTCATCATAATTTTGTAATTTTGTTTTGTTATCGGTATTGTTGCCCACGCGATATAAGATTTACTAAAGCAATCACAACAAAATGATTTTACCTCTGGAGAAAAATCTGTAGTGGTTGACGGGGTATTGGAAGTTATGATTATGACGTTATTATTAATTTACAACAGAATTACGTTGTAGGGTCTACCTGTGTTGGATGATACTGTAGAGGTTTCTACCCGGTCGGTGGGAGGTTGCGTTGTGCTCGTCGTTTGAATTGCAGGCCTAGAGGTATGTTGGTTTGTGGTGGTTGTCGTTATCTCAGACAGTTGATTAGTGGTACTTGACCAGGTTGGCGTGGCTGTGGTGGTTGCCATTTCAATGGTTTGTGTTGTACTCATTGTCGTTGTTGCAGTAGTTAACTGTATCGAACTGAATGTTGTTTCTGCCATGAATGTATGTAATGTAGTATCTGCCAATATTGTGTCGTCAGTCTGGGTTGTGCTGGTTGGTTCTGGGGTGAAGAGTAATGGAAGGTAAACAAAAGTAGATCATTGTCATTACGATTAACTCAAATTCTGTCCAGAGGCCGAACACAGGTACCCAATGTTTTCTCTGCATTGTCTGCATCTGCACTATCATCTCCTCTACGCCGTTGCCTTCTGTTTTCTTCCATGTTCTCACAGGTCTCCATTATTTTTATCTTGTGTTTACATATCAATTTTACAGGTAAACTTAAAGGCAAAGTTCACCCTGAGGTCAAGTTGGTTTTAATAAAAGCAGAAGAATGAGAGAAGCATATTACTGAAAGTTTGGCAAAAATCCATCAAAGAACAACAGAGTCATGCAGTTTCAAAGTTTTAATTTTATGACGTCGCATGCGAGCAGCTCCCGATATGTTATGTAATGAAAATTCCATAAGTTGCTATTTTGTAATGGTTCATGATAATTGAATGGGGTATTTTCATAGAAGCCTGAATGAAATAATGTTTCTGATAATATATTGAATGCACAGGTAAAATAATTTTACAAATTTGTAAGTAAACTGCACTTTATGCAATTTATATCACATGACATATGGGGAGCTGCTCGCATGTGACGTCACAAATTTAAAACTGTAAAATTCCACAACTCTGTTATTCTTTGATGGATTTTCATCAAACCTTCATTAAAGCGATAAGCTAACATTGCGGAGCTTCAATTTAAAAAATGTCAAATTTTGATATCTGAACTATATAGTAGTGTTCATATGGACAAATAAACACCCTAGAATACAAAAGTTTGGAAAGTTACACTGCCAAAGGCAAGTTATGCATGAATAAACAATTAAAACTCGGGGCGAGTTTAAATAGCCAAGGTGTACACTCAGTAAGTCTATGGGAGAAAATGGGCAGGTGAATCCGATCAACTTGCGATTTTCACTTTTTAAAAGCACCAAATAATCATTTTGAAATACAATTTTTTTCAGGGTGTCATTTTTAGACCTTATCAAAGACAATGGTAGCATGGGGAATCATGTAGCCCAGATTTTTTTTAACTGTGGTAAATGTTAGCCAATACCTTTAATGTATTTCTCTCATTCTTCTGCTTTTATTAAAACCAACTTGACCTCAGGGTGAACTTTGCCTTTAAAGGATAGAGAACCATATCACTTAACGAGAACAACCCCATAAACTTCATACATTTTGCACGGTTTTGCATTGTTTTCTTGATTGTACAACTTCTATCATATTTCGCACTGATAAGTAAGCTGAGGATTTTATCTTTTTAATGATATGAATACCAGATTCAAAAGAAAAGAATAAGTTCTGTCACTTTTGTCAATTCGAAAACCATATCAGATGAAATTCATGTACAATATTGACAACGTTTCGCACAAAACAGGGCGCTCACTGCATATCCTTTTTCCTCGGCGTTGTATTATTCCATATTACAGCTCATAATTCGCGCGGTTTTGATAAGATTGATATGTAAAACACTCTCTTGATGGTACACTCTTTTTGATTAGTTGAAAAAAGTCCTGTCACCTTTGACATTTAAGAGACTCTTTCTTGTTGGTTAATATTTTTGCGTGCATGTCTATTGCACGGCGTGAACATTGTTGTGTCCACGGAGTCCGTCAATGCGTTACAAATTTTACTACAGCAAACGCAACAGAGCACTCTTAGAAAAAAAGATACTGATTAGAACCTCTCCTTGTCCCGTATTTGCAACCTTTTAAGGTTCTTCAAAGAAGCAGAAAAGGGTTCTAAATGGTTCTTTAGAACCATTTTTGGTTCTACAAGGAACCCTTGAGGGTTCTTTTTACAACCCTAGGGGTTCTGGATAGTATAAAGAACCCTTCTGTTTTTGTGTAGGGTTCTTTATACTATCAAGAACCCCAAAGGGTGTATAAAGAACCCCAAATGGTTCCTTGTAGAACCAAAATGGTTCTAAAAAAAATCATTTAGAACCCTTTTCTGCTACTTTGAAGAACATTAAAAGGTTCCAAATACGGGACAAGGAGAGGTTCTAATCAGCACCTTTTTTTCTAAGATTGAGTGATTGTACCTGTGGAGAAGGAATATACGGCATTCGCTGCCGAGGTTGTGGGTGGTTGAGTTGTGCCCGTTGCCTGATTTGTAGTAGTTAGTTGGTTTGTGGTGGTTGTCGGAATTGTGCTGGTTGACATTACTGGAGTTGTTATCTCGGTCGTTGTTGACGGTTGATTAGTAGTACTCAACCATGTTGTTGTGGCTGTGTCAGTTGTCATTTCAGTGGTTTGTGTTGTACTCGATGTCGTTGTTGCAGTAGTTGACTGTGTCGGACTTAATGTCGTTCCTGTAGTGGATGCATGTAATGTAGTATCTGCTGCTGTTGTGTCGTCAATCTGGGTTGTGCTGGTTGGTTCTGGAGTGAAGAGTGATGGAAGAAAAATGAAGCTAGCTCACTGTGATAACGAATAATATCATAATGCATGATTACAAAATTCAAATCTGAAGTTCATTTAAAGGAGATTTAAAATAAAAATACACATGCCTGAATTTTTCCTACAACAAAGTGAATGGATTTTAAACATTTAAAATATGCACATGGTTGCATATCGTTGTTTCGAGTTTAATTAAGGACAAGACTTTTTTGCTTCTTTAGATTACTGCATGTGCAAACACCGCCGGACGGCTTTATTACGCAAATTACGCAAAGTACTCGTAGGAAATAATGAATGTATAAAAAATGAGTATTGTTACGTTGTTTTTAATTTTTTTAATGAATATTTATGACCTCGACTTGTGTTTCATACAGTGTTTTGAGCGGTATTGGCGTGGGAAATCACTCGTCCATTTGGTCGAGTACCGTCGAGCGAATTTGTATGAAGGATGTCTGTCCGTTGATGTGGACATTTGACCAACAATATTCCAGTGCTATGAGAAGCCCGCTGTCGGTCTACCATTTACTACATCCGGGTCGATCAAAAAAAAGACAACTGTGAACCTCTGGTGTATCCGGGACTTTTCAATATGGGTATAGGTGAAGTATCAACTAGACGAAAGATCATACTTCCCCCCCCCCTTCATATTTTGTGTTATTATTCTTCATTTTTTCATACTGTTGGGGGAGAGAAGGGGCGAATTTTCAATGGCTTCATTGGCCAGCAATTGCAAATCAAATCATGAGTTGCAACAGACCTACCGTACAATTAGCATCTCTACACTTTACCCGATCATTTACAGGAGTTTACACAATTTACAAGATTATTGACAATATCGTTCTTAAGATATTGTCTGAACAAAAAATAACGGTAACCAGAAAGAAACCCGAACAAATGAAGAAAAAAGATTCTGAAGAAGTCTTTGGTGATCCGCGGATAATCGGATCACCAACTAGACTTTAATTCCTCACTAAGAGGAATTGCTGATATGTGTATTCGCTGCGAGTTACTGTATACCAAATTTGGTCACCTTACTCGACTCCAGTCACGAGATTTCGAAAGAAACACAATATTTCTTTGTGGCATACAAAGTGATGCCTCAAATCCTATCTACACTTCATAGAATAAAACAATAAAAAGTAGGGGTCATCGTTAATTCTAGAGAGTTATGACTGATAAAGTTAAAAGCACTTCTACGCGTTCGTCGTGACGCGCGTACTCTCATGATTAGCACCAGTGATAATTTTTGACCTGAAGTTACTGTGTATCAACATTGAGTACCTGACCCAACTTCAGTCACGAGATTTGGACGAAACACAGTTTTTATTTGTGACGTCATATACGACGTCACAATAATTTGGCACAAAAAGTCTGTGATACATGAAATCATATCTATGCATCATAGGCTATCAGAATAAGCAATAAAAAAGTGGGGTCGTTGTTAATACCAGAGTTGTGGGTGAGTTTAAAATGACCGTGGTTCACTACGCGCGCATGCGCGCGAATTTACGTTTTTCCGGACATGTAAGCGATAGTTTAGGTCCAGATGGTCGGGAAAGAGTTCTAAATGATGAAGTATTCAGTCAGACATCCAAAACCATCAAAAAAAAAAACTACTGTATTTGTTCAGGAATGGGGTGCGCGCGTACGCACGTGCACCAAAATGCCCCAAATGTCCTGAAACATTATATACTGTCAAAAGTCCTGTGGAGCATTTTGAAAATTGACGTGCCCGTAAACGCCCGTCGAGATGTAGCCTTTTGACATGGCCCTCTCGCTGTTATGGGCGAGCGAAGCGAGCCAGCCGAGCGCGGCAGCGCGAGGGCCTTTTGAGATCTGATTCCAATTCTTATGTTAGACCTTTGAATTACCGAATTTTGCTACCCTATTTTGGGTAGCAAAAATCAACCAATTAGCGTGTCTATCTACTTGATCCTCCGTTGAATATGCAATCAAGACCATGTTCGTACAGACTGTTGCTGTAACACAGAACGATCTGGAAGCGTTCACTATTTCATTAGGCGAAATGATTCACAAACGCAGATTTTTGTACGCCAAATTGAACCTTACGAAACAAAATTTAAAGAAAAATGCTTGAAATACTACAATGAACGTGTACTAATTTGGTGTTTGATGGTATATGTATTGAAGCAACCAACACTGAAGGAATTTCGTTCCACCCACCGAATAGTTGACGAGGCCAAGACAGGGGATGGTAGCGCGCAATTTCATTGGTTGATTCGAACAGAGATCGGTCGTTCCTGTGGTCATGAATAATAATTACTTTTCGGATGCCAAGCAGATCTCGAAAGGCCCTCGCGCTGCGCCCTCGGCTGGGCTCGCTTCGCTCGCCCGTAATCAGCGAGAGGGCCTTGTCAAAAGGCTAGTCGAGATGCCGCGCGCGAGTGGTTTGGTCCAAAAAGAGACCCATGACATAAACGTGACCTCTACCATATTCAAACATCTTAAAACCACCAAAAAGGCAATCTTACCCTGGAAATTTTACAAATCATATTAGGCCTATGTACTTTAACATAGGCTTATACAGCATCAATATTTACATGCAATCCTATTCATCTTATCGTAATGTCTTACTTTTGTAATTTCCAGGATAAGATTGCTTTTTTGGTGGTGTTAAGTTTCTAAGTTAGAGTAGTCATGTCAGAAACATATGGGCCTATTTAGATATTAAAATCAGTCAATTTGGGCCGTTAAAAAATTGCGTTGACCTTTCCACATTTGTTATCATAGCGAATTAACGAATAGTCAGACATAAGGCAAACTACAATATTTTACTTGAAAAATTTTGACATTTTGTTACATCTGCCCCCCCCCCTTCGAAAAACTGAATCGCCTGGTGTTTGTGAGTGTGTGTGTGTGTGTGTGTGTGTGTGTGTGTGTGTGTGTGTGTGTGTTGTGTGAGTGTGTGTGTGTCGTGTGTGTGTGTGTGTGTGTGTGTGTGTGTGTGTGTGTGTGTGTGTGTGTGTGTGTGTGTGTGTGTGTGTGTGTGTGTGTGTGTGTGTTATGTGGCTTGTTTAGGGGCTAAATAGGGGTGAGACCCACTTGTGCCTACCCCTGGCTACGCCAGTGCTGTCAACAAAATGTCCTGCGTAGGAAGTACGCAAGAGACTGGCTTCGAACCCGCGCAGCCCTTTGATTCACTGATCAAGTTTTTTTTTTCTTCTAGAACCACAACGATCACGTGACGCGGACACATTGGGTGAAATTGAATGAATTTTAGACGTGTAATCAACCTGATTCAGGCATAAAAATGATTATTCGGCAAGTTAAGTAATTTAGCAGTACCTGATCGTAACAACTCGACCCTGCGTCGTGGGCTGTTGGTCCGCAGTTGAGGTATGGTTGACATGGTGGGAGAACTATCGGACAATGACAACGACGATTCGTCAATCATTACAATTGAGAATGATTTGCCCAGATCGTACTCAGTGTTCCTTGCCCGTAAGCAAGAGTTGGGAGCATTGCGATTATGGCATGAGAATATCCGAGCTGGTCTGCAGCGACATGAGCGTCGTTTGATATCCCATGAGTAATCACAAAGGTCCCCATGTCTTGGAGTAGAAATTTCGACTCTTCCTCGATGACTTAAGGTAAGCCCACGTACGCGACGGCGAAATTAAGCTATATCAGGAATCACCACATTACAGATTTTATATAAGAAAAAATTACACATTTGTTTAACCAGTGATGTGCTCCAAGATGAGATGTGATATAATCATTCCTAAATTTTCGAAATTTAGGAATATGATGAATTAAATATATGATTCCTCGTGAAAAAATATTCTATTTAACTAAAGCAAACGTTACAAATTCTTTGATATAATTATTGATGAAAACTTGACGTTGAAAGATACATTTGTCATATATGTTAAATATTTCTAAATCAGTTTTGCAATATTGCACAATTTGAAATCCTTTTACATTTGAAAGGATACATAGTTTATTTTGTCATATTTAACGTAATCGCCAATATTGTTTTGACACCTGTGTGTCTTATTTAATACACAACTATTTTCCACAGAAGTTTGTGAGAATATTCATTCCAATCGTTCAAAAGAAATTTGTTATTTTATTTTAAGCCACCTAGATCCAATGATTAGAACACTTCACCATATGAATTTTAACAGCATCCAGCCATTTTTAACTTTAAGAAGAAGTATAAAACTTTTGACTAATATATTATTGCAATAATTTTTCTGTTAATTTGAAATTTAATGATGCGTAAAATGTCAGTTTCCCTGTTTGTTTTTCCCTGTTTTAGGTACGTAATTGTTTTGTGTTCAGTTATTTTTTTAATGTATTGTTGTCGCAAGTGTCGTTTTAAAGGGTTAGCCTTGAAAGGCCAATGGCTTTTGCTTTTGCCTTACTCAGCTGCGCTTATTTAATATGACTTTGTTATGGAGTTAATGCGCAAAATTGTGGTTGAACTGAATTGAATTGTAGAGTGTATTGTCCAAATTATTATTGAAATTTGCTTAATTGTAATTAACTTATATGTAAATGTGCTTTCTCAAGAGAAGTGAAATAAAACTTGAACATGAATTTCAGGATTAATTCCAGTTGTGCCATTGACATCAATGGTAGAAGCCTAAATAAAAACGACGATGACTTGATCACACTCCTTTCAACTTAGACCTAAGATAACTTATTTTTCCGCAATTAGTGACAATGAATCTACGATAAGAATATCTGCCTTCCGGCATTGCTCGACGAGAACTTGACAAAAGTATTTTAATCATCAAGGGTATTATGACTTCAGTACGCACCAGACTTTGACTTCATAAAAAGGTTCTACACTTACGGTAAAACCAATAATGACCAGTATAAAAATGAAGAAATAAATTAACACATAAAACTTGAATGTCTCGTAAAATATACTATTTTCAACAATTAGATTGAATCAAAGAAAACAACAATTATATTTGGCAGACTTTTAAATAACATGATTGGTTTCAAAAAGACATACCCTTTTAACATACTTGTAGTTGAAGGAAAGACATTATCAAAATTAATCCGGAAAAATTCTATAAACGTATTTAACTGTAACTTCTAACTGGTGTTCCTAACCTACATGTACCTTCTAAGAGTAACGCTCGAAACAGTATTCATAAATCACTCATATTGTTGTGTTATTTTGTACTCCGCCTGTAGGAGGGAGTATTTATTCGCTCTTTAGTTTGTTATACATATAAATGTAGAATATATATACATGTATATTTAATATATATGTATACATATATACATGTGAGATTATATCTTAAAACGAACATTTATCTACGAACATCACATCGCCCTCTAGTAACGGCAAATAAGTCCAATGCAACTAACTAAATATTTTACTAACAAACTTTTCAGATGTACCGGTGATCCAAGTAAACTAGGCAAAAAGGTCCAAAATGAACGAATCCATTCTAAAGAACATGCTCGTAACTAAGCAAAATCGGCCACTTGT
>JZLH01S0032946.1:21802-37632 GCA_001188425.1 Eucidaris tribuloides
TCACCATATGAATTTTAACAGCATCCAACTATTTTTAACTTTAAGAAGAAGTATAAGAACTTTTGACTAATATATTGTTGTAATAATTTTTCTGTTAATTTGAAATTTAATGATGCGTAAAATGCCAGTCTCCCTGTTTGTTTTTCCCTGTTTTAGGTACGTAATTGTTTTGTGTTCAGTTATTTTTTATGTATTGTTGTCGCAAGTGTCGTTTTAAAGGGTTAGCCTTGAAAGGCCAATGGCTTTTGCTTTTGCCTCACTCCACTGCGCTTATTTAATATGACTTTGTTATGGAGTTAATGCGCAAAATTGTGGTTGAAGTGAATTGAATTGGATTGAATTGAATTGTAGAGTGTATTGTCCACATTATCATTGAAATTCGCTTAATTGTAATTAACTTATTTGTAAATGTACTTTCTCAAGAGAAGTGAAATAAAACTGGAACATGAATTTCAGGATTAATTCCAGTTGTGCCATTGACATCAATGGTAGAAGCCTAAATAAAAACGACGATGACTTGATCACACTCCTTTCAACTTAGACCTAAGATAACTTATTTTCCGCAATTAGTGACAATGAATCTACGATAAGAATATCTGCCTCCAGGCATTGCTCGACGAGAACTTGACAAAAATATTTTAATCACCAAGGGTATCATGACTTCAGTACGCACCAGACTTTGACTTCATAAAAAGCTTCTATTGGTAAAACCAATAATGACCAGTATCAAAATGAAGAAATAAATTAACACATATAATTTGAATGTCTCGTGAAATATACTATTTTCAACAATTAGATTGAAACAAAGAAAACAACAATTATATTTGGCAGACTTTTAAATAACATGATTGGTTTCAAAAAGACATACCCTTTTAACATACTTGTAGATGAAGGAAAAGACATTATCAAAATTAATCCGGAAAAATTCTATAAACGTATTTAACTGTAACTTTTAACTGGTGTTCCTAACCTACATGTACCTTCTAAGAGTAACGCTCGAAACAGTATTCATAAATCACTCATATTGTTGTGTTATTTTGTACTCCGCCTGTAGGAGGGAGTATTTATTCGCTCTTTAGTTTGTTATACATATAAATGTAGAATATATATACATGTATATTTAATATATATATATACATATATACATGTGAGATTATATTTGAAGAGCTTAGTTCCAAAAGGCGCTAAATCCACTTTAGTAACTTCGGAGAAAAATGCATTTCTTTGCCCGAGTTTGTACACGCGTCTATGGAAAAATTACACTATAACTCCAGATATTTCGTACTTGCTCATGGAATTTGACTTCCAATTTTTGACTGTAACAAGATAAATAGGTATCAAATGTGTTAATGTTAATAACTATTTTTTGGTGAAAATGGATTTAGCGCCTTTTGGAACTAAGCTCTTCATTTGTAAAACGAACATTATTCTAGAAATGCACATCCCCTCTATGTAACTGCAAATAAGCAATGCATTACTAACTAAATATTTATCTAACAAACTTTCAGATGTTACCGTGGATGCCAATTAAACTAGGCATGAAAATGTGTACAAAATAACGAATTCCATTTCTAAAGAACATTGCTTTCGTAATAACAAAATCTCCCTTTGTTTTATAATACATTGGTTTTCTCTTTCATACTGATTTTGATATTGCTTGGAGTAGATAGATTAGATTAGATTAGATTTAGATTTAGATGAAGAGATGCATAACAGCATTTTTGCTTCTGGAAAAGTGTTGGAATTCTTGATTGGTGATGAAATGGATAGGGTCTGGGGTGAGAAAATTTTACACTTCCATTTTTTTTTTAGATGAAGGGGATACATATAATACTGACATTTGCTGTTGTGCAAAAGTGTGGCAATTGTTGTATATATTGAAAACTGCATTTGAAAAATAGAGAGGATCTGGGAGGGGTCCAACAATATGTGTTTTTAGCCCAAATTTAGATAAAGGAATACAATCTATTACCATTTGCTGATGTGCAAAAATGGGGCGATATACATGTAGTTGATTGGTGATGAAATCTGTGTGAAAAATGATACACAGTGCATCGTTAAAATCTTACTTCATCATAATTTTTATTAATTTAGTATTTTGTATATTTGTCGACATTGTTGTGTCCCCAGAGTCTGTCCGTGCGTTACAAGTTTTACTAAAGCAATTGCAATTATTTTACCTGTGGAGAATGAATCTGTAGTGGGTGCTGAGGTGGTGGGCGGTTGGGTTGTGCTCGTTGACTGAGTTGTAGTGGTCAGTTGGTTTGTGGTGGTTGTCGGAGTTGTGCTGGTAGAAATTACTGAAGTTGTTATCTCAGTCGCTGTTGACGGTTGATTAGTAATACTCGACGATGTTGATGTGGCTGTGTCAGTTGTCATTTCTGTGGCTTGTGTTGTACTCATTGTCGTCGTTTCAGTCGTTAATAATTGTGGTGTCACTTCTGTGGCTTGTGTTGTACTCATTGTCGTTGTTTCAGTCGTTAATTGTGGTAGCATTTCTGTGGCTTGTGTTGTACTCATTGTCGTTGTTTCAGTCGTTAATTGTGGTGTCATTTCTGCGGCGAGTGTTGTACTCATTGTCGTTGTTGCAGTCGTTAATTGTGTTGTCATTTCTGTGGCTTGTGTTGTACTCATTGTCCTTGTTGCAGTAGTTAACTGTGTCGAATTGAATATTGTTCCTGCTGTGGATGCGTTTAATGTACTATCTGCTACTGTTGTGTCGTCAATCTGGGTTGTGCTGGTTGGTTCTGGAGGAGGTACTGATAAAAAGAAAACAAAACCAGCTCATTATGATCTTGATCTTGATTACAAACTTGAAACTTGAATTTCAGCCAAAAGTATATAATAAAAAAATACGCACATGCCTGTACTGTTTGTTACTACCAATTGAATAGATTTTATATATAGTAGACTTGTTAAGAGGTTGAACGCTGCATTTTTTAGTACAAATGTCCCACTTAGAATAAATGTTCCTTGGGTCAAAAGAAAAAGATTCATCCAAAGAGACACTCTGTATCTATGCAAATAAGCCATTTATTTGCATAAATTTGCATATTTTATGTCTATATTAATAAAAAAAAATTAAAAATATATGTTCAACCCAAACAACTCTAAAATTGAGCACAAAGTTTCTTTGGAAGAAGGGGAAGAAAACTTTGATAAAATAATTGGGGTATCCATGCATGTAATTACTTATTTACATAAATTATGCAAATTACGACTAAAACAGAGAAATTTTCATGGATTTTGAACTATTTATATGCAGCAGTGCATTATGATATAAAAATATCTAATGGTGTTAGATAATGTTAAAGTAAAGTATTCATGCAAAGAAACTTACTTTGCCTATGCAAATAACTTCTAATTACCATAAATGCATATTAATTGTATAAAAGTACAAAATCCCATGATCAGTGTTAAGACAACTTTAATCACCCAATACAAATGTGTATTACTTGGTACAACCTTTAGGTGGATGAAGGAAAAGAAAACCATCATGACGAAACTATTTGTGTACGTAAATCATTCCCTTATTTGCATAAATTATGCAAATTAGAACTAAAATAAAGATTTTTTTTTCATGAGTTTTAACTTTAAATACAGTAAATTATGAAATAAAGATGTTTAATAGGTTTGGAGGATGGTACTACATGCAGAAAAAACTTATTGCACTTTTGCAAATAACCCCTAGTTACCATAAATGCATATCAATGTGTAAAACTACAAAATTCCATGCACAGTGTTAATACAACTTTAATCACCGAAATCAGATATCTTACCCTGTACAACCTATTAAGAGATGAAAAGAAATTCCTTCAAGAAGAAAGTATGTGTCTATGCAAATTAATTCTTAATATGCATAAATTATGCAAATTAGATGTTTGATAATATTTAAATTTTCAGTATTTTTGTGTTTGTGTAATTAGCAATCCAGTTTCCATACATAATGCAAATTGCCTAATAATTTAATTTGGAAAAGTACAATAATATCGCCACACAATTCTGTGACTTTTTATTTTGAAGTCTTGCACAACTTTTGAAAACAAATTCGGGAGAAATTTGTATACTATTGCAACGTAATGTTGATTTTCGTACAACAATGTCCATCAAAAGCTCATTTTTGTGATTTGTGTATAAATGATATTGATGACATTGATATCACTGTTATTGATTTACTGATTGAATAATTTGTGCTAATGGTGATGGCATAATATCCTGTAGTAAATGTTACTTTAAAAAATAATAATAAAAGTATGAAAAATACACGAAAAAATACATTAGAAATCTTGTAAACAAAAAATTCGTTAGAAAAAAAGTTGAATTAAGCATTTTTTTGTAATAAAAACAAATTAATTAAATTAAACGAAGATTTCTATACGAAATATTATACGTAATATTAAGTGAGCTTCTTTACAGGCAAAACATTATTTTTGACATGATTTGTATCATGATAATTAAGAAATAAATCATTTCTGTTGAAAAAGTAACGGCAGTAAATGTTGTAGACTTTTAGATTATGTAACAAGGGACATATTATGTACTGATTTCATTCATTAGCTGACTGCAAACAAAGTACATATAGTCCAGTCTTTTCAGGATTAATATGTTTCATGCAAACCCTGGTTCTGCTGGTTTTCCAATATCGAAATACTAAAATTCCATTCTCAAATCAGTCACTCAATCTTCCCTGTATAGAAAATTAATATGCTAACTTACTATTCTGATATAAATGTTTAGTGTATTCCCCTTTCATGGGCTAGGTCTTAAGTAGAATAAAGCCTTGGAAGCCCAATTTCAAAGTAATGCAAATTCTATTTTGTGAAATTCAGGCAAGTCAAGTCTAGTCATAATTATATCGAGTCTATTCTTATAAATTCAAATCACTGCTGAATTAATGTTTTAACTCATTAGTATATTGTATACCTCTGCCAAATGAAGTCTGAAAAGGAATATAAATCAGTTTGGAGTCAGATAGTCACATCTTTTGGTCTGTGGTCAGAAATTGCAAAAACCTTGTAGAGCAAACTCTTTATCACTGTGACAGTTTTAACTGATTAAAAAACCAATTTTGTCCACATGATTACCGTAAAATGCTTGTGCAATATACACTTTCAAGTGTCTGAAAAGACATTACAATAGCAACCAAATTTTGTGAAGTTTTGCAATTATAAGGTCTACATGTACTCAAAATTTGTGTTTTTTGTCCAATAACATTGATCAGACATTTGGTTCAATTGTATTTTTCTTTGGGGGTATGGCAGGGTTGTTACATATTGCTAAGTGTGATTGCAACATTCTATAAATGTATATTTTTATCAAAGCTATTATGATGAAATTTCTGCAAGCTCATTCGTGGATATAGACAGGCAACTTCTATTTTATTCTTTACTTATCCAGAGGTCTTGTCGAATAAAGTTAGATAAATATTTTCTGCAGGCTATTATGGAACATGTGTGTAGTTGTGTACACTTCTATTCTATAAGTCCAGTAAGGCAAAGAGAGAAAAACTGAAGCAGGACCCTGGGCAGTGGAAGGAGTATTTAGAGAAATATAGATGGTGAAAGATGTTCGCAAGTGAAGAATTGGTCGAACTTTTCTAATTTATATGCAAAATGCACTTTATGAGTGATGTGCAGTCTCCTTCTCTTAGACATACATGTAGTTCATAAAATATGTAGAATTCTTGCCATATTTCTTTTTCATGTTACCATGGGTGAATGTGAGGCAAAAATGTCAAATTATTTTTATGAATTACACTGCAAAACCCCCTTAATTTCTGTCTTTTGAAAATTTCATGGGGTACCCCCTTCTGCCCCCGTATACCCACCCCTGCATCTTACCAATATGTAGATGTTACAGTGGATAGTACATGTAGGTAAAAGCCCAAGTTTAGTTTTTTTTTATTTAAAAGCTTTATACCCAAAAGGCATATCCCAGCAATAACAGATTCTGAATGTCTTTTGTTTTGTTTAATTAATTAATGAAAAATCTCGGGGGGGGGAGGGGGGGCACCCACGAGATTTTTGACTATATGTTACATTATAGCATCCAAAGGGTTAATAAGGTGTTAAGATTATATGAGTTATACCTCATCTGCTCTTTCTGATGTTCAGTGCATTTACAGTTTTAAGCATTAATATGCATAAATTATGGTAATTAGAAATTATTTGCATAGATCAAAACGTTTCTTTGCAAGAATGTTTTCTCTGACCCCAAGGAATATTTCTACCATTTATTGTCTTCATACCATGTTAAAGGCATTGTATAACAATGTTTTCAGTTTTAAAAATCTGAGCTGCATAATTCCCCATGCTACCAGTGTCTCTGACATGGTCTAAAAATAAAGCCCTGAAAAGATTGCAGTTTAAAACGATCATTAAGTGCTTCAAAAAGTAAAAATCATTGAGAGACAATTCCAGCTTTAAAATGTGGAAATTTTATGCTCAAATTTGCATAATATATGCAAATTAGGCAGTGATATGGAAAGATAAACAGCTCGTTGATGAATGTTTTCTTTTCCTCCCTCCACAGACAGGTTGTACCAAGCAAGACACCTTATTTTGGTTACTGAAGATGTATTTACACTATTCATGGAATTACGTTAACTCATTAATATGCATTTATGGTAATTAGGGTTGGTTTGCATAGATGCAATAACTTGTTTGTGCCCGAATACTTTCCACTAACCCCATTTAACACCTTTATATCATAATTTACTGCGTATAGATAATTTAAAATCATAAAAAGCGTAATTTAGTACTAATTTGCATAATTTATGCAAATTAGGCAATGAATGACACAGACAAATAGTTTGTTCATGGATAGTTTTCTTTTCCTTTCATTATAGTTAGGTTGTCCGAAGTAAGACATTTTCTTTTTTCGGCTTCTAAAGCTGATTTAATAAAGTTCAGGGCATTTTGCACTGAGTTTTATTCATTAATATGCGTAAGTTATGGTAATCAGGGATTATTTGCACAGATCAAAACGTTTCTTTGCACAAAGTCTTTCCCAAACCCTAAGACACATTTGTACCATTTACTGTTTTCATTCCGTGTTTATTAGTATTTTTATTTAATTTAAATTATTAAGAATCATGTGAAAAATTCACATTTTTTGTTAAAAATGTGTATAATTTATGCAAATTAGGTCATTAAATATATGGTTACTGCGTTCTTTTTTCAACAGTTTTCTTCTGCTGTTTTCACAAAAGCTTTGTATCAAATTAGACATTTTCATGAAGAAGCTATATGTTTTCACACACAAAAATTTAAGTAAACTACTCATTTTAGAGGCTAATTTACATAATTTATGCTAATTAGGGCTTATTTGCATAGATACAGAGTGTCTCTTTGGATAAAAATATTCCAATCGGTTCAAGGAATATTTCTACCAAGAGGCACAATTGTACTAAAATATGCAGCGTTCACCCCTTTTTTTTGCAGTTACTAAGTCTACTAATATGCCTAATTAGAATATACACATGGTTGTTTACCGTTTGCTACGCGTTTGATTAACCATTTGCATGCTAAAGAGTCATTTGTGCACATTCGTACAATTAAATTGAACAATCGTAATAATTATGTTTTCTTTACTTTTGCACAGGAGACACTAAAAAAAACATCTATAGAACAAATACTATTTTCAGTACCACAAAATGGAAATCGAAATTCAAAGAAATGTGAAAAGAACAATTGTCATTATTATCCCCTCAAAATAAATTCAGCGCGTGTAAAGAGTTAAAGGCAGGGCATCTCTTTGGTCTGCCTAAAAATTAACATTTGGAAATACAATGGCATTTAGAAGAAAATACCATCAGGGAACCTTTAGCAAAATATACGAGCTAGAAACTCAGTTTAAGTGGAATTATAGTGACCGTTAGACTCTGATTTGAGTTTTTTTTCTCGCGAGATACAAATTTCTGCCATAGAACGCATAGGAACGTACATTAAAGGCAGTGGAGTCTTATTGCAAACATCCCACAGACCAGAGAAAGATAACCATGCCTATAGCTATGATGAAGAGGCATCTGTGAAATTTGGGGTCAGTTATTTCCTAATATTGTGAAAAAATGCGAAGAAAAAAAACAATAATGCTGTTTAGTGTACTTCTATGATAGGATTTTTTTTTTATCGCGCGAGTGAAAAAATCAAATCAGAGTCTAACTGTCACTAAAACGTGCAGTTTCCAGTCTATATTTTGCTAAAGTTCCAGATAGGCAATTTCTTCTAAATGCGATATTGTATGGACTCCAAGTTAAGTTTTAGGCATGCCAAATGAATCCAACTGCCTTTAAACGGTATTGTTTTTTTTTCGCATTTTTCAAATATCTAGTAATTACTGACCCCTAGATTCACGGAATCCCAGCCTTTATCAATTGCCCAAGGGCCACGGATTATTCTTTTCCTAGGTCTGTGGGATTTTGTGAATGAAATCCCATCTGCCTTTAAGGGTAAGGACTTGACTTCAGTTATTACTGTGCAAAACACTGGCCTCGAGCGGATATTACAACAATACGTCTAGTACTCAGTTAGTGGTCGTATTCACCGAACATGCTGTAGTTTTCGAAATGTGACTTATTCACGATCAAACATTAAAAACGATATTCATGCGTGAAACAGTTGTGTGATCTTTTCTCAGGCTTGCAACATCACACGTGACATCAACACATGATTCTTCTGCATATTATGTGTGAGGTTGAACCCTGAAAAATTTATAACAAACTGTTTTAAGTGCATGAACATAACATTTGTTTTAAGATATTTAAAAAAGATACAATTGGTTGTTAATAAGAGAGCGCTGTAATGCGTTATCTTATTGATACAACGCTTTTTTTGGGGGAGGGAAATAATGCCAAATTAATCGCCGACGGCTTGTTCAATATTATAGATAGGAAAACTGCTTCGGCTCTGCTTTGCTATGTGCACGATGGAGTATATCGAAGAGAAATCAATTCAAGATGCGTGAAAGAGTCAAGCAATCCAGCCGAGAACTGAAATTGGAGAATAATAAGTTTTGAAGTTAAAATTGAATTGAAATGTAGGTAACAGTAGCCGTGTCCCGAGCCCAGTGTTCTTCCGTCGTCCTTGCTGGGTGTTTTTAAGCAAATAATATTTAAACTGACTTGAGAAATCACTACGCTCTCCGAAAGATTTGCGAAAATTCATTGCCTATTACCACATGAAGAGTTGTGTCCTCCCCCCCCTTTAATAGATATCGGTACACGATTTCGCGCCAAAATGACCCTTTAATAAGGGTCGCGAACAAATCCATACCCCCGGGGGGGTACTCAGCATCAATCACGTATACACATAAGGAGGCTTCTTGGTTCCCCCCCGTGGGGGGGGAAACACACAAGCTTCCATTCAGTGTTACGTGATGAATCTGAGTACCCCGCCCCCTCCCCCCCCCGCGCCGTGCCACGCCCCCGGGTTACTCGATTGTGTGTGACCTTATAAAGTCATTTGCGAAAAATGACCTATTAATTAAAGGTTTTTTTAAGAAAAATGAATGTCTTTGGGCATTTTAGGCGATGAAATAGGCAAAATAATATAGTGTAAATCGTAAAATTTCAAACTCATGACCGATTTTTTCCGCCCAGAAAACCATACACATTTTAAGATAAATTGCTGGGGCTTCTAGTCTATGAGAATCGCGACTGTTTTACACAAAAGCCATCACTCATACAAAAGAACATGTTCTTTAATGATGTCTTCATGACCCACTTTTAATCCTACATTTTAAAATACTGCTTTTCCAAGATGATAATACATTTCATGAAAAATTTAAATAATCTTTTTATGGTAGCACAAACATTGAATTTATTACTAATTAAGAAATGAGAAAAATAATGCCTTAAACCCAGATTTCCACTGCTTTGCAGGCATTTTTACAATCCTGGTTGCGGATGAAGAGTGTGTCTAACCTGTTTTTGTTAACACTCGGCTGGCCGGAGTGTTTTTTATCCTTGTTTGGGGGTTTTTTTGGTTGTTTTATTGCTGTGTGCGTGTGTGTTGTGTTGGTGTGTTGTGTGTGTGTTGGTGTGTGTGTGATGTTGTGTCTAGTTGTGTGTGTGTGTTGTGTGTGTTGTGTTGTGTGTGTGTGCTCGGTTGTGTGTGTGTGCGTTTGTGCTGTGTGTGTGTGTTGTGTGTGTGTTGTGTTTTCCAGTTCACATGTATTCACTATAGTATAAAGATCAAACAATAGGAAATATTTACGCCTTTATATGCAATGTGGAAACGATTTGAGAAAAAAAAAATATTTTACCGGTGGTGCCATGCAGTCGCTGCATAAACAGCAAATAGTCTGGAGGATGAAGTATCTTGTAAACAGTGGAGTACCGGAACATCTTGGTGATTGTCTACCTACTGGAGAGAAAGGACACCTGAACATGTATTTAAGAAAAAAATATAAAATGTCCGATGCACTTTACACCTTAACGGGAAAGTTAGGGTAACGCGAACGAATGAATAGATCATAATAATAATATAATAGTATAATAATATAATAATAATGAAAATATATAAAATAATAAATAATAATAATGAATAATAATAATAATAATAATAATAATAAATATGTAGTAGTAAATAATAATATAATAATAACAACATGGATGATACTAAATGTTAAAACACTTACTATAATCTCTTGTACTCTCACAAACTTTATTTCCTTTTGATATCTCGTCATGATCTGAACACTTGTGGGAAAGAATCCAGCTATTGCGTGGACCACATCCAAGCGCAAGATAGTCAAGTCTTCTGGAATCGATCGGATCCTCGGTCGATAACAACAGTGTCAAAAGCTCAAAAATGATTCCTATAATTGCAACTACACTAGATCTTCCAATTCCCACTGAACGAATTTGATGATCTCGTTGTCCATCATTGATCATAAGTCCAAAGAGAATTAAATGCAATTCTATGAACACGCAATAAGTTAAGAGCTGTACTTATCTTCGCCTAATATTTATTTGTCAAGATGATTTATAAATTTCATGGCGGCGCTGTACCGTCCATCGTTCGCTGCAGCGTAGCCCATTTGTGTAATAAAATACTTACACAAAAAGTAAGGGTTCCGCCCTTGCTTTCAAACTATCATAAAATTTTAAAGAAAATATAGGCTTTACGCCAAAATAACTTAGCAGTAAATTTCCACACCTGTGACTAACCTCTGTGTGAAAATAAATTAATCCATCAAGAGCCATGCATGAGTGACATGATTAAGGCAAATGTCACTTGTTGCAAAAAAGTCACAGGAGTCATCTCTTATGCCAAAATAATGTAAATATTTTTTTTTTTGCATTTTATTTATAAAGTGTGCTCAGCTGAACCCTACATGCGTTACAACTCAGTTATGTCCATACATAGTGTAAAGATACACTTTGCTAAAAATATTGGATTTTCAATTTTATTATAAACTTAAATGGATTCTTTACAATTTCAAAAATTGAGGATGGATGGAAATTGGTTAAATATAGAGCTCAACTGAAGCGTAAATATGCGAAAAGTGCAAGACGATTGTTAGGGGGTAAACATAGCTGTACGTACATTAGCACTTAGATCATTCACAAAAACAAAATTTGTCAAAATCTGCATCACAAATCCCTCAACACTGACCCTTGTGACTTTTGTAACGTGACACTTTTCCCTTTATTCCGCTGCTCACCATGCATGATGTACGTATCTAATCAATTTTCCATAATAGCGAGTTAGTCAATAAGTGCAGAAACACTTCCTGCCAAATTATTTCTGCTCAAAACCATTTTGTTAAGAAAGTTATGCGCATTTTTCAAAGAGGGGGAACTTATTTTTTTGTGCGGCAGTGTTTAGTATTGACTGTGGCTGGAGTACTGTGAACTAATTCGTGTTTCTTAAGCTGTGTCCATTCTCCAAGTGAGAAATTTTTACTCTTGACGTCATAGAAAGTTGACGTCACTAGTAGAGGCAGACCGTGCTGACATATTTAGTGGTTGTAAATTGATATGACCGTGCAAAGTTACAATATTATTGACAAGTCTTTCTTGAAAAAAGTGGTAACAAGAAATAGTTTGTCTTCAGGCAAAGGTCGCAGCTCAATAGAGAAATATTTAATTTACGTTTGAGCTGAAAATTAGAAAAATAAATGAGTGGGGCTTCCAATGAATTGAATTATGGCTAACCTTCCTTACAACAAAATAACATAACTCCATAAAGGACAAACTGTTTATAATGACTCTCATGTTGAAGCCAACAGCATAGTTACAAATATTGACAATGGCCTTTCTGAATAAATTGGTAACGAAGATGTCACAAATATAGAAGATCTGACCTTTGAACATGTATTTACATGCTTTAGGCATTTCGTTGAAGTCGGTTATTTGAAATGCGATTGACCTCCTAAGAAGTCCTAATTGGCACCACCGAGTCCGAAGGCAATTTAATAATGGTGTTCTGCTGAGAACGCTAAACAAAGCGAATTGGGCCGTATGCTCGCAATATACCATCCTTAGTAAAAAAGTACCTTGTTTAACCATGGAGTACATGTCAGTACCGTGTGGTTATACCTATGTGACCCATGGTACCTTATGTTTTTTTGGCAGATACGCATGTATACATGTAAGTACATGTTAAAACCATGGTAAAGTCTGAATAGTGAGTAACATACTTTTTGAGATGGCATAGTACAATCGTGTGCATGATGTAGCTGATGTACAAGAATCTACAGCATGTACTGGGGGCATGTACAACTTATTGTACCGAATGTAAATGCACATTGTACGGTACAAACATTGGTTCTTCATTGTATCGATGGTGACTAGGGAAAAAAAAAAATGTAGAACTATCGTAGCATCCATGGTACCGTATGTACGAAATATGGAAACTTTGTATGGTTACAAACATGGTTCTTCCATGCCCCTTGTAAAACAAAGTACCATCAAATGTACCGTGGTAGATTCAGTGCATCAAAGTACTTCCTATTTGATGTAATTGCATGGTATACGCATGTACTAAAACCATGGTAGTACCATGTTCTTAGTAAACCCAGTCCTAAATTGTTTTATTTCCTTTAATTGCGATTCCAAATGAGCCCAGTTTCATGCAAATTAAGCTCTGAAATTATTATATAGTTAAAAATATTACTAATCTCATTAAAACAATCAAATATGAAGATAAATAGATTTTTCGCCGTGTTAGACTATATTATCAATGAATTATTCATGAGCCTAACCAAGTACGTTATATCTATGGTAGTACATGGTAACTAAGTACCATGGTAACACTAAGTACCATGGTAGTACCATGTACTACTTGCACATGGTAAACATGTGACTTTCATGGTACTTACATGGTACTTTCCATCGGTACTTACCATTAGGGAGGGGGGGCTCTACTCATGTACCAATCGGTACTCACCAATGTACTTAGTACCATGTACTACATAGATATAAACGGTAACTTTTAGCGTCATGAATATTCATGATTTTAGCTAACACGGCGGAAAATCATATTATCATCTGCATATTTTCTTGTGTTTTATGAATTAAGTGTATTTAACTATAAATAATTTCAGCACTGTAATTTGCATAAATGAGCTCATTTTGAGAATGTCAATTAGAAAGAATACAAACAATTTAGCACTATTTACCAAGTTTCGACAATGAAAGTAACCACGAACTTTTCTGTATCTATAAAATTATGTATATAGGAATCGAGTAAACTGTATGTATGAGTAGGTATGATATAGTTTCAGACTTAGTAGGAGATAGGCAAATATAGAGTATAGCATGGTGCGTAGTTAGGCTTATAGGGCGTATATCTAATCGCATCCCGTGTTGAAATATAATAATAGGCCAAATTAATTTGTGTTTTTTTTCTCTGATTCGATTCAAGTGCTCAACCATCAAATGACCATCATTTGTACGCATCAAAGTACCGTTCCTGATGGTTAATTCGTGTCATGGTACAAACCATGGTACACCATGGTACTTACCCATTACTTACCATGTACTACTATGTACTTACATGGTACTATATGGTTACTTACCATGGTACTACCATGTACTTACCATGGTATACCATTAATACATGGTACTACTATGTACTTAGTACCATGGTAGTACCATACAGAAATTACAAGGAAGGTACTTTGATGGTACTCAATTACCATGGACTTGATGGTACAATTTTTTTAATAAGGGACATTAGTGCCTATAAGTATTGCAGTAGTTAATGATACAACACATTAGATACAATATAAATCACTCATGTCAATGGCCCGCTGTGAAATTCTTCCTTTACGTCCAAAATCTCGTAAACTAAATTTACAATACGTTTTAAACAGTGTACGAACGAAATAGTGTCATATTGCTCGCCCGACAGATATTTCTCCAAATTCCAGGACAACACGAGGGATTCAGGGACTCCTGCTGAAACTCTGGATTCCAATACAGTTGCAATGCATCCAGCGCCATTTTCAGTCAAAATAATGCGTTGATCCTGTGTTCTGATAAAAAAAAATGTGTAATGATACAAGAAACAAAGTTTCGCAGCTACAATACTGAATATCTATAGTACTCGGCCAAGAATAACCGAGATACAGTCAAAGACACGTCAACAAATGTTAATCGATTCCATCTTCTAATTCTTTCTTCACTGTCAAATCATGTGAGTCAAACCATCTACTCTAAATGCGTTAAAAAGTGTAGCCAGCAAACAAACAGAAAGTAAAAGTATTTGTGTTTGTCAACACAATATAATCGCACTATACGCCCTGTTTGAATCTGACCGTTGTTATCTGAGCAGTATAATGTTATGCACTTTTTAAAACCGATAACTCCCCTGTACTGTTTCGGCGATTCCTTCTATGGAAACTTTACAAATATAATAATTTACAGAATTTACTAATTGATACCATGGCTGAAGTTTAGTGTCACACAGTATACGCTTACCGTAATTTCACAATACTTACGAATTCATTTGTCTTTGTAACTTACCGGCTACATCTTCTCTTGTGAATATGAATAATTAAACTAGAACTATCTAGTTCTGATGAAAAAAAAAAAACTCCGAGTTAGTGGTTCGTTCAGAGTTATATCATTTTAAATATAGGCCTGTTTCCGATTTTAGCCTATGCGCGTGTCGCTTGACTTTTAATGTTTTTGAGCTCCGAGCAATTAATATAGTTCCCAGCAGGATGCGTCAAAGGTTTGAAATGAGGATAAGTTTATTTAGATATTATCATTTGGCTTGTATTAGGGTGTGCGCGTCTGCGTCGGACCGCGCGCACATCAAATTCTCACAATGGCCTGAAATGTAATATCAAAACAAAATCCAGTCATTGACATTTTAAAATTTGATCCGTCGCGCGCAGGATGTGAATTGAAGTTGACCCTTACTGAACTTTATCATGCCAGATTTGACCATCCAGTGAATTCAACAATAAAAACAACTAAACATATTGATCAATTCAAAGCTGCCCTAACTCATAACTCATGTGACAACGAATATTTAATTGTTGATGTCAACTGTTTCCTTTTCTGTCTTTTCCAGAGCGCATACGGGGATATATTATATTGTGATATGCGCTATATAAAAACAAGTTCATAATTATAAGATTGATGACGATTGGCTAAAAAAGTTTTGAAAATGACGTTCATGGACGAGCTCTCCGATGACTAATGACATCCCCCCCCAAAAAAATAAAATCTAAATAGAAATAAAATAAAAGTAATTAAGCAAGATGATCCATGGCACATGATCATGGAATGCAATCATTGACTGACCATTCTCTATGATCTCGTCTGCAACGAAAAACAATCGGCGTCAGTAAAACCACAAGAGACTTGAATT
>JZLH01S0032961.1:7860-21135 GCA_001188425.1 Eucidaris tribuloides
AAAGAGAGAAGGATAATTCCCCCTGTATTGTCCGTGGTGGCCTACGTCAAATATTAGGTCATCCTCGAGAGGATTATTGCTAGCGGAATGTTCGTAAGTTGCCGGCGGCCGCTCTGAGGCTGCGCGTTGGCTTTTTGCTCAACCTCGTCCTGAGCAAGGGATCTTACCAGAAAGAGACTTGGGAGTAGATAGGCGCTAATATCTTACAGCCTTTAATTTGAACGGAACTTCCTTGATATGATCGCGACGAACTATACTTTATCGTAAGCTGTGAGTGGGCCTTCTTTTGGGCCGTGAAGAATGACATCATACATACGGTTCGATTAATCTAGGACTGGCATCCTCTATTTGGGCATCTGAGTTTTCCTCCCGTCGGCGACAGGGCGCGTTCCCGATTTACCAGCACTCTGCGGGACTGTTTTTTGTTGTTATGGTAAACCGGCTCGTCTGAATCTCCAATCCACGGCACGTTTGAGTCCCGTCACCACTGGCTACATTTCATGTGGTACTTCATCTGTTGACTGCATCAAGTCGCCGATAGTGCAATACTTTTTGAAACGGAACATATCACACGATACATTGAGTAGTGTGTTTCCTCTGTTTTTCGAGTTGCATAGTGAGCTGCGATAATTCCTGTAATCTACTCAACATCTGTTTCTTGACTAACAATACATGTGTCTCGTTATCACTTGCTAACGCCTGCTCTGTAAAGTCACAGTTGTTTTCTATACTACTCAAACTTTCCTGTAGAAGATTCTTTTGTCTCTGTAGCACACTTTGTTTTGCACTATGTACACTGTCCAACTCTTTAACCATTGATATTTTCCTATCTCGCACTTCTGTTTCTAGCGTACTGAACGATTCACATATTTGTGCTTCTGCATTATGTTTCTTTTCTGACAACCGCTCAGATAGATTTGTCACTCGTGCTATTGCCTCTTTGAGCTGGGGTATTTGCGTTTTTGCATCTTCTAGAATCTTCCGTAATGTTTCTTTGTGCTCTTCAATTACATTTGCTAAGAGGACGGTGCTGTGATCGCAATGTTCCGTAACGGTACACTCCTCGCATATCGCCGTTTCGCAGTTATCGCAGTAATACGTCAGCGCCTCGCCCTCGTGGCTAGCACACGACAGCATTTGGTCTCCGATGGGCGAGTCCCCGCCTCCATTACTCTCTGGCCTTTCTAAGACCTCCATCAAGTTCGTTATGAAGAAATTGGATTGCAACCCGGCGACACCTTCAATTGGCACAATCGACTGCTGCCTACAAATGGGGCACGTTAACGTCAATGATTCGGGCGGCACGTAATTCTCTAAACACTTCTGGCAGAAGGTGTGGAGACATGGGAGTACCTTGGGCACCTTGTAGCGCTCCAGGCAGATGCCGCAAACCAAGAACTGCTTGTCTATCTGCTTGACGACGGGGCTCTGGGTTGCCATGGTGATGGCAGAGTTATCAGAACCACGCAGAAAGCACCACCTTCCTGTGATCTGCAAGAAGAAAAGAAATGATAGAAACAATTATATACATTTTTATAAACTTATTAAATATTAAAGGATATGAATAGATATATATACACATGAATTGTTCAAGAAATTCAGGGTGCTTATACATGCAGCTTCCAAGATAGATCAACTTAAAGATGGTTTACACACTTATAATGCAACAAAATAAAGGAAGACTAGAAGAGCAATCAATAAGCATGTTATCACACTCCAGTATGAACTTGGGGAAGACAGGAAACAGTCTCAGTGGAACGTGTTGAGGAATATTTATAATGTTAATCGATCGATGCTCAATCTTTTACCAATTACAACAACTCATCACGAAACACTTCAATTTCCTATTTCTTTTTTTTTCTTTGCTAAACAACTGAAAACAAGGATCATACTTCCATTCTGCTTGAGCAATTGACACAATATCCAGTTCCATGAAATATCACCTCAGAACAATTGTCTACAATTTCTAATCACATCAGCTTGACCAACAAACTCATCATATTCATCTATGCATTGGATAATGAACAGCCCTTCCTGATTACACCTGTACTGAAAACTGCTACCTGCAAAATTCAGTACATTGTACCACAAACATTTTTACACTACTAGACAGTACTCTTTTCATCAGTTGGCAACCGGCATCTTCGTAACTTTTAACTTGAGCAGCATGCCTGTACTATGCAGACTCTAATCTTGTATACTCCCCAACTTGGTTTGCTTAGTCCCTCCTGTGCATATACACTCAACAACTTAGTGCCTGCTAATTGCCACCTTTTAAATCCAGAAAGTGGTAAATGTCTGATAATCATTTTTACCACCCAGACTTTTGAGTGTATTCTCTTGTGTTTGTGAAGGAACCACCAAACAGTGATTGGCTAATATACATGTACATACAGTGGACCTTGGTTAACTGCTTGGAAATAGTTACATACCTGAAGCATAGTGTAATCAACTCCCTGGTTTAATATCATTCACTTAATATATTTGATCAATTAGACCAGATGTAAATCATCAAACATCCAAAAGGCCATGCCATACATATTTTTGCTCACTATTAAAAATGTATGTAATGGGGAAAAATATGAATCTTTTAATGTTAATGTGACACTGTCTGTATTTTGGACAGACAAAATATCTGTTCCCAACATAAAAAATGCATATTTCTCATTATATACAGTCTGGAATTTGGTTCAATGGTGTCATGCTGCACTGGAAAGAAATTTCCTGTGCAAAATCTTATGAGCAATTTCACTCTGAGGACAAACATTTTGTACATTATTCTGTACAGTACAATACAGCGTGTATAAAAAAAAAGTAGACACTCAGAAAAAAATTTATTACGCAAATATTTCATGATCTAGAGATTATTTTTTGATATAAGTATTTTACCTTGGACCTAAACTATCTGATGACACTATTGGCATTGAAAGTATTTCACGCATGAGTGAGCACAGGCCACTTTTGTCCAATAGGCCAAAAATGCATTTGCGCACAGAATTGTGTTCAATGTGTAATGCCTCACAGACGCGTGCTGCAGAAGCTCTCACCTGATGTGCACAAGGATTGAATCCTCAGCATGCTCAGAGAAGATGTATATCAATTTTGTGGCAAAAAAGACAAAATGAAGCAATGATTCAGAAGTACCGGCCATGAAAAAGGAGAAAATGTCATGTTTGCAAGATGAACTGTGAACGGAAGAAAAATTGCATTTTCTTGTTTTTGAAGGGTAGGGTGGGTTGTATCTGAATCATTGCTCATTTTTTGCTACATTCTAAATCTCAGCATGCTCAGAGACAGAGGCTTATATCAATTCTGTGAGCAAGAAAGCAGCAAAATAAAGCAATAATTCAGATACAATTACTGAACGCCCAACCCCTGAAAAAGAAAAATGCATTTTTTTTTTAATTCACAGTTCATCTTGCAAACATGACATTCTCTTCTTTTTATGGGGGTATATCTGAATCAATGCTTCATTTTAGTCTTTTTTGGTCACAAAATTGATATTAGCTCTTCTCTGAGCATGCTGTGGATTCAATCCTTGTGTACATCAGTTGAGAGCTTCTGCAGCACAGGTCTGTGAGGCATTAAACATTGATTATAAGAAAACAATTCTGTGCGCAAATGCATTTTTGGCCGATTGCACAAAAGCGGGTTGTGCTCACTCATGCGTGAAATACTTTCAATACCAATAGTGTCATCAGATAGCGTAGGTCCAAGGTAAAATATTCATATCAAAAAATAATCTCAAAATCACGAAAACAATTTTTAATAATTTTTTTTCTACGTGTCTACTTTTGTTTGATACACGCTGTATAGCAATTGTTATCCTCAGATGACCAGCATGAACACATAAAAAAACACACACCTAAAAAACAAAGACAAGCTACACTCAAAATATTGATAATCACGAGAGCAGTCAAAAATTAGTGACATCAAAATAAAAGTCTCACAAGGCTACAAGACCAAGTTATAAGAACTGCTGGTTTAAGACCTAGGGGCCATTCAAGTCAACTTACAAATGAGATTAAGGATTTAATCCTAATCCAGACAGCACACACAAGCTGCTACTTATTTAATACAGTTATACTCTCCACATTTACCCTGTGGTCACCACAATGTTTATAACTGAATTAGGGCAGGCCCTGGGTATCAAAACATTACATCTTTTACTCTGCAATTGAGGTAAAATAACTGACATTTGGTCATGAATCCAATGGGAAATGTGCCCCTTTTCACTGATCACAATAATAAACCTTGGGAGGATACAGTGTAGAATTTTCACTTTTTTTTTTTTTTAGGTTAGGTTGATGGGTGTGACCACTTCAGTGTGTTTGAAGGTGTGTATGTGTGTGTGTGTGTGTGTGTCTGTCTGTCTGTGTGTGTGTGTGTGTGTGTGTGTGTGTGTATGTGTGTGTGAGGGTGTCTGTGTGGTGACACCTTTTATCACTACTTCAAGGCAACTAAGATGTTAATATTCTATCTTCTTTGACACATAACATTATTTCTGGAGAGACTTCACTTTTTTTCTTATAGGTTTCTAAGACAGGAATATGATGAACAGTAAAATTATTCCTTCATAAGTTCAAAATTAGAATCCCTCATCACATCTTGATCTGATTCCTTTGACAAGTGCTTTCAAGTCTGATTAAACATGACCCATTTTTCATGAAAGTAAAATGCATGGTAAAGTCCAATTTTGCATGGTTTTTGACCCCTGTCTTGAATGTGAAACATTTTTGACAAGTTTGCCGTGGCCCCTGCCTGTTATGCCAATCACCACGTGTGGACAGAAACAGAATTTAGCGCCAGACTCTGGGGTCTGTAAATGGGTTGGTACATATAACAACCTCCCGCTAGCAAACACTGAGGATGGTTTAATTGAGACTCAATTCCAGGATGTGGGATTTCACTAGATCTCTACTTTGATCTCTTTGGGCATGCTGTATATACCTATAATTTAATATTTCACAACAAATTACTGCCAGCCAAGCGTGTAAGAAATTTCAAGTGACAGTTCAAGATGTCATTTTGTGTGGGTGAGGAATACCGTAGGTGTTCAAGACAAGTCACTTTGGGGGACTCTATGTGGGATATCCTGCTAATTTCCTCGTCCTTATTTCATTGACCTAACCCCAAGTTCAAAGCCCACATATAGCTTTGGTAAATGATAAAAATAAAATTCTTAACTATAATGTTTATTAGATAGACCTACATGATCTATCAATACCCTGAAAATTCTTTGCTTTGAAACTCTTCCATTTTTGAGAAACTATTAAAAATGCCAAATGATGCAGTATTTGGTACCCTGGGGTACCAACTAGAAATCCGCCATTTTGTTGAATTATTTATTTATTTTTTAGCACTGTACCCTGGCTTACAAAATTATGTAAAAGTTATGTAATAAATGTGAAAACAACAAATTTAGCTTCATTTTTACCCCATTTTTCGTAAGTTTATGCCTTTTTGTTGTGCACTTTCACAACCTCTGCATCATAACCACTGATTTCAGCGATCATTACTGAAGAAAATACATTTTTGAACGCAAGAGGGCGCTGCACAACGTGGTAACCCGGGGTACAACGGTACCCCGGGGTATGGCGTGGTGCATCAAATGTGTGTGTGTGTGTGGTTGGGGGGGGGTGGACCCCGACATTTCCCATACCGCTACCGGCTCTTCGATAATTTAAACATAATAATTTTTCACTATTATTTTAGTACGTTTGATGTTGTTTTCTGATGTCTGAATATCTTGTAAAAGATTGAAGAGAAAGTTGTCTGATCGACCAAACTATATTTGGGATTTAAGTTCTTGAAATGCAATATATTTTTACTTGACCCTTTAAGTAATGTACTTCACATACAAAGTCTATGGAGCTTTGTTACAATGGTACTGAGAGTGTTAACTTGGTATATTTCTGTGTAACATTGAAGATACACTCTGAGTCTTTCATCTCAAGTCTTCAAATATTTATTCAACTGTTTTTACACAATCTGTAAACTCAGTCAGCAGGCCTACATGTATGTCATCAGATTGCTACATCTTTAACCAATACCATTTGTTTAAACCATATGAACTAGTGTTGACAGATTTTAAAGGAAACAACGTACACTGTACAACATCTACAATTCTACTCATGTATAGTATGCCTATAGAAATGTATGATTAAGTGATCTAATCATAAATCTATATCATTGATGATTTAGATCGTAACTTAACCCGTTGGAGATGATTTTATTTTGATATAACATGCATTCTCCATAGACCCCAACCCAAGATACCTCCAACGGGTTAATGATATAGATCAGAATACATGTAGCTCACTGTTAAGCTACATGTGCACCATGTCGGACATTTACATGGCAGTTCTGTACTTTAGTGTTCTGTAAATGTTAATGTTTGTATCTGCATGTTCTATCAATATGTGCAAATTGTTTACGTGCATTATTTGAACTTAATCAACTTGGATTGCAATGGTACACAAGAAAGCAAACTGATACAACAGTGTAGAATAAGAATATCTCCATGATGGTAGAGTGCAGTGCTCCTACATGTACATGTTTACAAGGTTATTTACTTGTCAATCAATACAAAGACATGGGGGTGGATCCCTCCTCCCACATAAGATCACAGCCACATCATGAGGTTTTCTCCACAGATCCTGGCCCCTTTTTTAAGATTGTATACTTGTGACTCGTATGCAGTTGCTGTCAAAGCAGGTGTCATGTTACGGTGGGGCTAAATATACAATTCTTTTTTTTATCACCATTATCATCATCATCATCATCATCATCATCATCATCATCATCATCATCATCATCAACAGTCATGATCACCATCATTACTTACATTATCATTATCATTATCATCATCAATCATCATCATCATCATCATCATCATCATCAAGTCATGATCACCATCATTACTTACATTATCATTATCATCATCAATCATCATCATCATCATCATCATCATCATCATCACCATTATCATCATCATCATCATCATCATCATCATCATCATCATCATCATCATCATCACCATCATCATCATCCTCATCATCATCATCATCTTCATCATTATTACTATCAGTACCACCATCATCGCCACCACCATTAATCACCATAATCATCATCATTGTGTCTATAGAGTTAATTATATTTGTCTTGGGGTGAGAGAAGGACATTTGAGTTCATCCATTGCCCTAAATACCAACACACCACCTTTTGACATTCCTTTCTTTGGCATCATTAATTATAAGTCATCACTCACAAAAATTGAATACACATTATGAAATCAAAAATAGATAATTGTCCTTATGGATAATTGTCACAATTCTACATACAACAGTCCTATTATGAAAGAGTGAAGAAATCGCCATGATAAATAGTTTTAGAAGTCTCATCCTATAAATCTGAAGCAGCAAGAAGGATTGATCTAAATATCCAAGCTGGATCAAAAGTACATGCCATTTAGAAATCCTCATATATCACGCAGCAATCCAAGCGGGGCAGGACAGATTGAACACATAAATAATGTCACCAGCAAAACTCGTGTGAGCATTGTTCTACAGTGATACAAGACGATAAACAACTCACCTTTACCTTTACCTTTACAACCTTTTTTTTTTTTAGATCTGATATTTTTAACACAACTAAACATTTCTATTTCTTAACAAGTGTACTAAATCCAGTGAATAGCCCTAGCGTGTTTCATATTAATGCTGTACATGTGTTGCCGCAATAAATTAAAGCAACAGATCAAAGAGTCTACCCAGTTTTGTCTGTTTTCAAGTAAGACATGCAAAAATGAGATCACTGAAGTGCATTGTCCACTTCATATAAGAGGATAACTGGATGACTGGAAGTCTTGCTTGTTGGTTAGAAGTTTTTTCTTTAACCCACTAAGGACACTTGAGATATCTCGAAATGTCTATGGAGAATGAAAATTGAATTGTCCTCGACAGGATACATGTTAATTCTATCCTTGAATTTGATAAGAAGTCTGAGATTGTCATGATTCACTACATATATACATATTTAACATACATAGGATAGGAAATTAATTCTAATGTTAATGACTTAAAACAAGTACACATAATGTATAAAATGTCACAATTGTTCTATTTCTAAGTATATAGAAATACTGTATGCAGTTTAAAAGTTAACTGCATTATATAATCCACTTTAAACACCAGTTCAAACATATAATTTGCGAAAAAAATACCGATATCATCAAGGATTTCTTTTCATTAGTATATCCCTAATGACTGAAGTAAACCTTGCTGATCGTGCAACACAGCTCACAAACAACGTTCTATATGGTAAATATAAATAGATGAAATTTAAACGACATTGAAACTAAGATGAACATTAATTTGATGCATCTAGCCATTATCATAACATTCTCAGTTGGTAGTATTACAGTCGAAGTAACCATGAGCTCTCAGAAAAGGTGTACTTGTAAGAGTATATCTGAAGAAGAAGTCGACTATAATTGACATTACTTTTATACAAATGACACCACCATCAAACTGAACAACAAGTACATTATTTTAATCAATAAACTTAGCAACATACCTCTGACTTTTCCACCAATACATGTATGTCTCCATTATGACTTTCAAAGCAAACAAGTAACTCAGAATCAGGACCATCTGTTAGCTCTAGCAAGTCAGAAGTAGCAATGACTATGAACAAACAAATTTTGAATCCAGGCATTGACAACAGATGAAATTTCATATCAGGGGCACTACCAAAATGAGGGGAAAAATCTAGCAGTATCTGCACCAATGCATAGTTCTCTGGGGACAAAAACGTAGAGTTCAATTTTATTTTAGTTTTTTTTTAATATAGAGTTAGGCATTGGTGTAATGGAAGATGTGAAGTCACCAACTTGGGTTTGGTGACATATAACACAAGATACAATAATAGGATTATAAATAATACAGGAATGTGGATATCAAAGAAGTTACAGATCTAACAACAGCAATACCTGACATCTGGTGACTTTTCATTAACCTTTCTATTACCAAGTATAATTTCTGTGAGTTATAACCCTCTGGCCGGGTCACTTTCCATCTCTCAGGGTCATGAGTAAGTGTCAACTTTGATACATGATTTAACCACTTACTGGATGTTTTTCAAAAGAAATGTTGCATAGGACAGATGGAACATAGAAACAAAGTATATCACTTAGAGATTGTGTTCTTGATATCATAAACTCATTGCTAAAAAAAAATTGCAAAAATAATATTTGTGATCTTAATCTTTCCCAAAATTTTGGGGTCCAGAAAAAAGACTCATTACAATTTAAATGAATTCAGTTGTTTTACTAAATTTGAATTTTACATTACATAAGTATGTACTCTAACTTCTCCAAATCAATAACACTCACTTAAATAATAGCTAAAATATTTCCTCTGGCACTTTTGGTGTGGAGGAATAAAAACACACACACACAAAAGGGAAAAAAATACCACCAGAAATAAAGTTGAAATATATTTACAACCACACAGATCTTATGGAAGTGAAGAGAGTAAAAGTTTGTTGTCAATGTTTTGAAAACATTTACTGATATATTCGGCTTAAATTTCCATATCCTTTCATATCCTGAAGAAATATGTATCTTGATACTCATAGACATTAACACTGTTTGAACTGGTTATTCAATGTTAATGAACGTGGGAATGAGAGAATGTTCCACTTGTAAGCACATATGCTTGTAGTTAACCCGTTGCATACGGGAACCGGATGAGTCCTATACAAAGTCTATGGGGATTTACGGAATCTCGTAGTCAACGGGTTAATAGTGCTATTGAAATGAGAATCCATCTTTATCAATTTCCCACGACTTGCATACCCAGCTGTACATGATACATTTCAATCACATCTGCAAATGACTTATCAACCATGTGAATCTTGTTTACACTAACATTTATTACTTTAGCATGTTAATATGAATATGACTTTAATTTCAGCACTTTATTCTCAACAGCAAATGCAAATGACAGCTTTCTATTTTGCAAATAGATTTTCATGGTTTTGACATTTGTATTTCACCCATGTGTCATATTATGTTTACAGGCACAATATGATATGAAACACACACAGATTCTCTCAGCCATGTTGATATGCAATGTCACACATGTCACATTCTGCTTGGAAGCCAGACTGGATAATGTATTACTGGCATTCTAAGAATGCTGAAGATCGGCTGCTGTGGGTTACATTATCTGGGAAGTATGAGAGTGTGTCTGAACCAGAGTGAAAACTAGACATAAATCACACAACATATGGACAGAGCTTTTGAGTGCACATCTTTCAATTGTTTCACAAAATGCTTTTAACCGGGATAGATTTACGAGATATAGAAGTTACAATCTCAATGTTCACGGATACTTTCTAGCAGTGATCACTTTCTAATGTGAAAATTTTCCCATGAGCTACATCAAACTACTAATGCAAATTTCATATATTAATAAAACTGGGATATCCATATATGTATGTATTGCCTAGAAATAACTGATATCATCTGTCTGTACATTTTCATGCCAAAGTAAAATGTAAAATACAGGAACAATATAACTTTATCAATTTTATATGACTGTTTCCGAAATGTTACTAATATATCTTTAATCAATCAAAATATTATCCAAGGGAATGCATTTTGATCAAGGACACTAATAGATCAGCATGGATAATTGAGTTGTCTCATTTTTTCCACATCCATTCCATATGATTAACAAAGAACAGGATACACCTGCCTCAAGAACACATTTGACTTTATTAATATACTATAATGATAAGGTATATTGTGGAATTCCTGTATCAGTAGTACATGTATCTCTTTCATTAAATCTTTTCATCAAACTGACAGAATACAAGTATCATGAAATGAGCAACTTACCACATCAACTGTAGGCTGTGAGAACACTTAATAGCTGTTGGCATGGTCTTATCTTTTAAAGTTGATGTGATGTATTGATTTACAGCTGTATACCAAGAAGAAGAAATTCTACACTAGCACTGAAACATATACACAGTTGCCAATATTGGGGGGGGGGGGAATAGATGAAACAGCAACTGCCCCCACCCAGTACCAAAAAAGATTTTAAAAAAAGGAGGGGGGGGGGAAAGAAAATAATTGTGGTTACTAGTGGCAGCCTCACCCTGTTTTGGCTTGGCCAGATAACTTATTTTTCCACTCTCTTCCTCTTTCCAAATTTGTCAGAGCATGTAACATGTAGTGATGTGCCCCTCCCCTTTTCAAGGATACCTGTATCTGCCCCTACATACATGCCAGCTTGTCATACTAATCTGAAGGGAAATGCCTGTCATGAAAAAGAGATGACACTAACAACACAGAATCATCTCCAAATGTCAAACAAGACTCACGAGGACGGATTCACAAGACGGTGTAGTGTTGTGTTTCAGTTCCCGAGTTGAATGAAGAAGTCAGAGTGTTTAAACAGGTTGCTTTAAGACATGTAAGGACAGATGGTGTAACTCTAACCCGTAGTTCAATTGAATTTTCATATTTAAGTTTAAGGTAGGCCTAGATTAGTCTACTGTGATCTAACACTTTTTTTTTTACTGAACAGCAATAGCAATATGTTAAAAAAATTGAATAATTTCCAAAAGTCTTGGCATAGTTTTGGAAGTATGGATGGGACAATTGTCCACTCAGATTACCAAAAATATGAAAATCACATTAATGTTTCTGTTATAATTCATATTTTGATTTCATATTATTTGAAATAGAAATAATAGATAATAAAATAATAAAACTTTCATGCTACATTTACCTTTCATATTACATAATTTTTAAAATAACAAAATAATTCAGTTTTTATACTACATTTACCTTTTAAATCAAAACATTTTTTATGAACATCAACACTAATAATAATGTTGTATTTTATCCCTTGCAATAGCCACTGATCATAGAGTAGTTATTAATGTACACTCTCAATAGTTATTAATCAATTTCATCAATCAAGGTGACACTGAGCTACAGTAGCTTCAATTACCTTCAGCTACATATCAACTGTGACCAGTTTCCTGATGTAGTGAATAAATAATTACTAACTACGTATAAATTGTCGGTTGTCCAGCAGAAGGGCTCTAGCATATGTTCCTGGCAGAAGGGCCTTAACAGCAAATTTTCTCTAATTTGAGAAATATTGCCTTATTTGATATTTGCACGTAACAGACTGACAGAAGGATCTTGAAATATCACATTACTTTCATTTCACATGAAAAGAGCCACTGGTTTTCAAGTTAAAAGCAATTTATTGTTAAGACCCTTCTGCCGGGAATACATGCTTGGACCTTTTTGCCAGACAATCGATGAAATATCAGTGAGTATTTGCATTCCCGTACGGGGCGTCTAGTAGTTATAGTGCCGTGGTATTACTGACCGCTGACATGTGGTGATGGACTGACTGCACTTATAAAATGAGTTAATATCAGGGATAGATTGCAATCAATAATGCATCTCTCGACCCTAGCACACAATTACTCATACCACCACCAGCCATGACAGTGTAATGTAGTGTATATTACATGTACTTGTAGTCTGGTATATTACAGTTTCACGCACAGGATAACAGACAGACATTATCATACACACAAAACACAAACATACATATACATGTACACACACCCATTCCACAGACCACAACACATGCATTCACTATCATACGTAGACACACATCTATGATGCACAAATACCAAAATACCAGAACACACAGACACACACATGCACAGACACACACAATCACACACAGACACAGACACAGACACAGACAGACAGACAGACAGACACACACACACACACACACACACATACCGACAAGAGCTACATTGTGGGGGTGTTCCTGTATGTGCAGTGTGGGTGTTCCATAATAGGTATAAAAACACATAGTAAGTGTATGATTTCAACCCCCACAATGCCGAAATACTCCCACAATGTAACCTCATACTTAAACATACACCCACAATGTACCTCCTGCACGCCCGCAACATACAATAGACACACAACACACAAAAGACATGCTAATCATAATGGGAGTAAAAAATAAAACAAAACTGTTCACTTTAGCACACCTACTGTGTTGTTTTAAACCGTTTTAAAATGTTTCATTCTGGGGGAACCCCCACAATGGCGAAATACGCCCACAATGTCACCTCATACTTAAACATACACCCACAATGTACCTCCTGCACACACACACACACACACACACACACACACACACACACACACACACACAC
>JZLH01S0032978.1:894-13870 GCA_001188425.1 Eucidaris tribuloides
CGACCACCAAGGCTATTTTCCCGCCATTTTTTTACCTGCCAAATTACTAGCCAAACAGGGGGCCGACGACGACCAAAACCATTTTATGCCCGCCCAATTTTATTTTTAACCCACCAAAATACAGACTTATGCCCACATGTAAATTCGTAAACAAATTCAAGACAAATCCTTCCGGCCTAAATAAACACTCTAATCTGAGTGCATAATTGGTGTTATATTTAAACTCATTTGATTCTTGAGGCATTGTAACCTTTCCCAATTATATCATAAAGGGTCATGCGCGTACCTCCTCAAACACAGATTATAATACGCCAATAGCATCAAATATTTTATGAAATTTACAAACACTGGACATACTGACATGTACTGAAGTCATGTATTTTTCGTAAAAAAAGGCATAGCAAACCCGTCTAAAGATATTTACATCCCACGAGCACATCATTCAATTATAAATTATCTAACAAGAAGAGCAAGCAAATGATTAGCGTAATGAGGTTGTTTCTGGCGGTTTATATTAATATTGAAAGTCATGAGAAGATGAGATAACGTATTTGATCTAATCAACAGAGGGCGAATAAATTGATATTTGGATACAGAGGTATCAACGTTCGTGAAGGAAATGTCATTCCTAAATTAAGTTTTTGAGGACCAAGCTATACTGTCGGTGCAATTGCCTGAGATTCCACGGAGTCGGGAGAACACATTTAGACACCGACAGAGTCTTGTCCTAACTCTGAGAAACGACCTGTATGATAATGAATTAAAACTATTAGGACTGAAGTTGAAACAGAAACAAATAAAAACATTGCTAGCATGCGTTTTGTATAGTCACCCTATTTTTTCACTATTTACCTTTGATAAATTTGAAGTTTTTTTTACTGAAACATGTAGTCATGATATTTTGTTAATGTGAGACTTCAATTGTGATATTTTAAATCCATTTCCATATCCTGCTCAGTCATGTACTTTTTATTTTTCATAACTTCTTTCTTTCTAAAGTATGCATATCCAACATTCCTCTAACTTTTTTTATACATATTTTTACAAATATACATAAATATAAATACTTGGATTTGTCAAGTTTGTTTCAAAACTTTGTTTTATTTGAAAATGTTTTATATTCAGCAATTTAAAATGATTACATAAAAAACATAGCGACATTACGGTATTATTAACAAAACAAATAATAATAGAAATAATACAAAGTACGGAAAGTGCATTACATAGTGTACATTACATGAACAAAATAACAAAATTACAATTTACAGTCTTTCATTTGTTTTGCATGATATATGAACTGTATAATATGAGTGTACCCTTTGAAAATCATTTTCTGTTTGAATTTATTATTAATTTATAGTATCTATTATTTGACTCAAAAGGCAGCACAAATAAGAAGATAAAAAGGGACTGAAAAAAAGTGAAATATTAGTTTCATTCACTGAAGCATACCTCCGTGTATTGTTGGACCACATTTTCTGGAGTAGGACCAAGGAACATGTAGAAGTCCAGGACCCCTCCTATGGTATGGTACGTCAGGGCTGGACTCGGCTGAAGTGTAACGTCTGAACAGATGACATGTTACGCCGCATGGGGTTTTGAAAGAAATAAAAAAAACCGTGAAAAGGTATTTTACATGGTAATGACATATTATTTAAAAATGCTAGGTCCTGCACCTGAAGGAGAAAACCCGGGGCGATCTCCAGGCACGCCCCCCCCCTAAAAAGGAACACAAAAAGAGCCATCATTTTTTTCCGGACACCGAAGCATTGTGGTGTAAATCGATGATTTGCAGCTAGGGAGGGGGGGGGGGGGTAGAGGGGAAAAATTGTCGCAAATACAAAACAAACCAAACACACACCTTATTTCATTTACTTTAAAAACGCAGGGGCGGCCGTCCCTGCACTAGGCAAGTCCTGAGATTTGCTATCATTTTAAAACTGCACTGTATTCCTCCGGTATGATTACTGAATGTAATTGCGTTCTTATTCCTTTAACATGTAGGTACGTATGTATAAATCAAATACATCGGAGGCCTACTAATTTTTGGCAGAAACATAGTCAAGTCATCGATAAAATGTTTAATTACACCTCATGATTTCTATCATTTAACCGCTCATAACTTTTCAAAATATCAGTCAAGACACGCATTACGCACGTGATAGTAGAAAGCAGAAGTGATGACGTCAAACTGGTTCGGAAATATGTGGAGGACAATAGCCAAACCAGCTGGGACTCGCTGCATCTGGTTCTGCCATTGTCCACACATTTCTAAACCAGAGTGACATGCAATGATACGCATAATACAAACAATATGAAACTTACGTCAGCGATGTATACAAGGTGAGACAAAAAAAAAGAGACTGTGACAGCCACGCACATGATGCAATGTTGATGGATTCATCGCCCATGTCACTGTGTTACCCAACATCTCATCAACATTCTGTTTTAATATTGTTCATCTATCTCACACTATGCCCCTTCCTCGGACATTTAAGTGGCACGCCCCTGCTTTGCCGCGTCACAATACGAAGAGTGGCACACGTACGGACCAGGGAATCAATCTGATGTTTCTGGGTCATTTGCGTAGGGCCTGAACTGATAATTCCAGCTTAGTCTTATGGAGAAGATCCCGCCCTCGAAATTGCCCTTTCGATTGAAACCCTTCCCAACTGGACCACCAACTTCGGTTTGATTCCCTACTCCATGTTTGTGCAACCACTGGTATCGTGACGGGGCTGAGCAGCGACGTGCCACTTAACAGCCAGAGGAAGGGGCACAGTGTGAAATAGGTGAACAATATTAAAGCAGAATGTTGATGAGATGTTGGGCAACACAGTGACATGGGCGGTGGGTTGATTGACATTACATCATGGGTGTAGCTCTCACAGTCTCGTTTCTTTTTTTGTCACACCTCGTATATTTCATCCATACCCTGAGCATTGCTGTTTAAGAGGAGGACTCCATGTGCATTAGCGTCGTACTCCACGCAAGTGTAAAATGGGTGTACACCGTATAAGTTACCCTTGTACTGCAGTGTGGAAATAAGATCATTGCGACGTAAAAAAGTGGATTTCATCGGGAGGGGGGGGGGTGTGGTAGTTTAACGGACTTAATTATTTTGAAGTAAAAAAGGGGGGGGTCAAGCACGCGAACACTAGTTTGTTGAAAACACAAGTTAAAATTGTGGAGCTTCAATTGTCAAACTTTGATATCTCAGCTACATACATGTTGTAGAGCTTAAATGGGCAAATAAACATCCCAGAATACAAACGTAGAGAACATTTTGCTGGCACTGGCGAGATATGCATGAATGAACAATTGTCACTGCGGTGGAGTATAAAATACCCTGGATATACACACAGTAGTCTCTGTGGGAAAATGGACATGGTGAGTACTCACAGATTTTTACTTTGTTACAGCACTAAATGATAATTTGAAATACAACTTTTTCAGGGCTTCAGTTTTAGACTTTATCAAAGACACTTAGAGCATGGAGGATTATGTAGCTCACATTTTTAAAACTGTGGCCATTGTTAACTTGTGTCTTAAAAACAAGTTAAGGCAATTATTTTCAGAAGACTGAGGACTTAAAGGAGAGGTTACTAGTAAACGAGTTTTCAACCGCCAATCATTTTTGTTGGGGTGTGCCTATCCTTCCGTCCATGTTTGGACATGATAAAGTAATTTGCAATCGGTTTTTTTTTTCACCGAAACTGATAACATACAACAACAAAGACGATAACAACTTTTCAAAATCGTTGTCGTATAATTATATTTGTCATTTTAATATAAATGTAAACCTATGCCATCTACGATAAGTCTACGATTTTTTAAAAAATGTCAAAATTTTGTGTTTCTTGTTTATTCATTTACCGTACTAACAGTGAACTGTTGTTTTGTTAAACGTAAAAGCTGCATAACATCATGAAAATACTGACTTACCTCCACCCACTGGTCGCGGGCAAAAGCGGGCCAAGTTTGCCAGTTCATGTCATGTCTAAAGCTGTGGTGTTCACCTTCTCCGAACCCGTAGATGTTAGTCGATGGCAAGCGAGTAGAAATTGTCAAAAATTGATCTTCGAAGATCAACCCTCCGATTGACGTGTCCCACCTAGAAACAGGGGAAAGGAGTAAAACAAACAGTTACGCTGTTGAACCTATTGATTTTTATCTCAAATCTAACATGATGTATTCATGAGAGTACGCAATTATTATCCCTCTATATTGTTAAGGTAACATGAGATTTGTCTCTGTAATAAAGAGATCAATTTTTGTTACTGTTTATATGTATCTGTACTGTTTAGTGTCCACCGATTCCATTCTATTGTCTTTTTGGATGATTGTAACCTCATTTCGCGTAATTTCGGGGCTGCGAAGTTGATCAGCTTCCTCTTGACCACGACCAAGTTTGCTTAACGGGACTCTCAGTTCTTCTACCCCAAACACTACGGCGCGAAATCCCGAAGCTAACCGTCATGGAAAGGTACGTGTTATTCGTAACTCTGTTCTTGTGTTTCGCATTCCTTTCAGATGGCTCGAGATTTAACATCCCATACTTGACCGCCTCTGAATGGCAATCGCACAATACCGACGTATTTAAAGCATGCCGGACCTAAAAGATTCATTTGCACTTCAACTTTAGGCGCTGACATCGTCACTCCCGAAGGTGCTGCAGCGCGATCGATGTTTCACTGGAGATATTTTGACATGAATTGATTTCAGTGATCAGATGAGTTTCCATCCGCCCGAGAAAAAAACTGACCGTGACACGAATACGGAGCACGAAACCCAAATCCATTATAACTCTCAAGCCGAACAGTTGCAAAAAAGAGCTATTGACGCTAAAAAGGCATTCAGCAAGAAATGGAACACGGAGACTGCAAAGCGTTTTAAAATGGCCGTTTAAACGTTTGCATTACCTCCACAAAAAACTAATGCATAAACAGTAAGGTAAATTTTAGGAGCAATCTCGAGCCCGGGGCACAGCCATGTGGAAAAAACGGTACCCGTAACAATTTTATGCAATCTCAAAAGCTGCGTTGTATTGGAACAACTCACACGCCCCCCACCACCTTTCACGCATCTACGTTTGAAACGCCGAACGTGATGCAAATGACTATTTTTTGTGATAAATATAGCAACCATAGGTACGAATCAAACGCCTGAACTGGTTCCCGTTATCTTAATGTTGATCTCCGGCCCCGGATAAAACTTGAATTTAAGCATCGTCAGCCCGATCAACAAAAAGACAATCAAATCCGTCTTACTGTCACAAAAAAAGCTAGATGTGCCCCCGCCGCGGAATCCGATTGTCCTCATGTATGCGAATTGCTGAAACTGGATTCTGATTCACCATTTCCTGTGCCAACTCTTTATAAATAAGATCTCGACTCTAGTGACCCACCCGGAAATGTTCGGGTCGCGAACAGGGGTTGGCGCGGGAAATATAAAAAGTGGGAAATACGGCGTCCGTCGGTAATTACTCGGTAAAGTACCGTCCGAGGACAATAGAGGGTCCGTTCGATTTCCTTGGATAAGAATATTGTGGCCCAAAAAGCGGAATATAGAGATTTTAATAAACATCCATTATTTTGACAACTTTTTCTTGGGCCTTGTAATTGAGAAGATCATTGCGTTAGGCTCATGACATTGCTCCGCTCTCTCACCCACCTCAAACTCTGACGTCCTATCAAATATGCACTCTATTCTTTTAAATGTACCCTCCTACATTTTGATTATATTTTTTGAGTCCACGATTTTCACCTCATTTGGTCTCCAATTTAATCAACAGTTTGATCCATGTCTAAAATTTCTTCCCATTTGTCACTTATCTGGGCATTCTGTTCCTTTTTATTTTCTTTTTTCTTTGCGAAGAGCTTTTCCAGACTGTATGCATGAAAAAAAGAAACTCTTTGTGAACTTTGAAGCCTGTTAAAGGGTGTAATGCTCAGTCTATTTAGTGTGTGTGAGCTCAGGCCCCATGTTCGGGTGTGGATTATGCTTAAGGAAGAAAAATTTAATAAGAACTGCCAATGTGCCAATATTCATATGGGAGCTGATACTGTGATTTAAAGATAATGACTGTTGCCCTGAAGAACAAATAGTAAGAAAATTCTCCAAAATGCTTGTTGTAACTAGTATAGAGTGCAAATGATTGTATACCTAGGCGGCTCGTGCATTAAATTGTTCATAAAATGTGAGATTGATAGTAGTGAGCTATCACAGCTTTATTAGCATATATCGGAACATAATTGTAGCTTTTGTCATTGTTGTAAAACTTTTAGTATAAAGCGGAAGTGGATTACCGTTACCACAACCATACTGAATTATGAATTTTACACATCTTTCCTCGAGTGATTTCGTATGTTTTGTAGAATGGTTGTTTCACAATAACATTTTTAGAATTACATACTATAGTGTAGGACCAGGGGCCAAGTGTTAATTTCAATACATCTTAACAATTCCCCCCCTGTAGAAGGTAATGATGTCGATGGTGCATGATGCAAGAAGAAGAAGGGAGTGGACTTTCGTCCTTTTCCAGACCCTTTATTCATTACAAAATGCGACAACACCAGGTCATCGGTAATGTAATTGAGTTAGACTACCCCATAGGTATATTGAGAATTCCTCTAAATAGTATGAGTTACATGTATGACCTAAATCAGGGCCTTCTCAATTGTCCATTGGAGCATTTGTACTGTTGCCACTAGTCCAACATGCGAAGCGATGTGGAGCGACCGAAGCATCGCTAGGTGTGCGCCGGGTGCGGGCTTGGAAGGCCCCAACCCTTAAGGGCCCTTCGCGTGGCGGCGAGAGTGCCGCTCTCCGCACACGCCCTTATTATATCGAGGCCTTGTGGCCCATGATGGCTCTAACCTCATCATGTAAAACTACAGAAATACATATATTTGCGAACAAACTCCACAATTTTATTTATTTTTTGTTTCCGGGGGGTAGCAGCCTTTCCATTGAGCCGGGACCCTTTGGCCCCACGCGCCCAATGCCATTCCAAAGTGGCTATGCGCACCCAGTGCCCTCTAATTGAGAAAACGCCCTGAACCTAAATAGAACTCACAAATTGGTGAATTGACGGGACACTGGCCCATTAAATGCCCCGTGGTGGTTGGGACAGCAAGATGCGAACCGACATAATTTATCTCCAATTGCCAGTCGGCCGCCCTTATCCAGCCACACGCTCCACCAGAATGTGTCTGATCGGTTGGTCTGCCTACATTGGGAGCAAAACCACAATAGACCCCGAGCATCTACAGACAGAATTTCCCATTAACGCGGTAAAAAGGCCTGCATAGAACTGGATTATTCAAGAAAGGGTCTTGTAGAACAACAACTTTCAAAAGAGAGCGTCAGAATAGACCAATTAGTGCGAAAGGTCTCATAGACGCAGGGTCCAGAATATACTGATTATCAAAAGATCAGAATCGGAATATATCAGAAACCTTTATTGCATAATTATGTTCTATTCCAAGTACCCTTCAATATTTTGACGCCTTGCCGATTTATTCAGACCCTGTATTAAAAGTTCGGTTCTACCAGATCCTTTTTGATTTGTTGGATTTCTTCAGACCATCAGTATCTATACGGACCCTAATAGGTTTCTATTCTCTTATAAAAAATGAACAATCTTAAACAATTGGGGAATATACCAATAGGTGTACCATGGTATTGGACACAAAATAGCCATGGTATATTGGTCACAAACCATGTGTATATACCATGGCATACCGGGCCTGTGACTCGGTTCTGTGATCCCGCAATATTGACCCCTCAATCTATCCGACTGTACTTGCCACTTTTGCCTCGTAAACGTAGACTCGGGCCACATCTTACAAATTACTCCCCATGTCTGCATCCCCATGTCCATTCTCATGTCCATATCTACATCTTGTCCATACTCGGCTGGGCTTTAATGTCCTTGCTAACAACCAGTGTCCATTACCAAAATTCTAGGTGAAGTTTTTCTCGAATTTGAATGCTTGAAAGTGAACTTGTTTGTGAAATGGGTCTAGTATCCGAACACTAAATGATAGGTCTAGTCTGTCTAGCCCACTGGTCTTGTCCAGGACAAGGGCAGGATTTGATGGCATCATGATAAAGGAAGGGGGTGCTACTGCAGGCTCATCGGGCAGTGAGCCAGAGCCAGGATAGGCTAATAATAATTATAACTAATCTGGTTTCATAAAAAACAACAACAGATAATCAAAACACAAACTATAAAATAAATAAGCCTGTCCAAAAACACCACTGAAAGAACATGATACTATCAGCCTCTTGGATCCCAGTACTATCATGCAGTAATCATCCCACCCGTATGGTAGCTTATTTTATATTTCCCAGTATTTCCCGGTAAAAAGGCGGTAAATACCAGTATTTCCCGGTATTTCCCACCCGTCCGGGAAATAAAGCAACCGTCCGGGAAATATGCCAACCCTGGGTCGGAATCTAGGGTTACACTGATTCATAAAGCAGGGGACACCGCGAAGCCAGAAAACTTTCGTATGATATCGCTGACTTCATGTATTAGTAAAGTTCTGCATCAGATTCTTGCAGAAAGGGCAACAACCTATCTCACCGATAACAACTTTATAGACAAGACAGTTCAAAAAGCCTTTATAAATGGCGTCAATGGATGCATCGAACATAACACCGTATTGCATGAAATACTGAGACACGCAAAATCGAAACGCAGAACTCTCCACATTACGTTCTTTGATTTGGCTGACGCTTTTGGAAGCGTAAGCCACCAGCTGATACTATCGTCAATGGAGCGTTACGCAATACCCACGCCCGTAGCCAGTTACATAGCAACGCTCTACTCACGGTTGAATGGATATGTCTCGGGACCCTTTTGGAAAACAAATCCATTTGAATTCAAGCGCGGAGTATTTCAGGGGGACCCCCTATCGCCTACTGTCTTCTTGATGTGTTTTAATCCGATAATTGAATTCCTCATAGAACGTCAGGGCCAATGCGGCTATAACTGGGATAATCGCAAAATAATAACCACATCGTATGCGGATGACTTTAATCTCATTACCGGCAATAAGAGACAACATCAAAAACTCATAAATGACATCAACTCTCGGCTAAACAGCATGGGTCTGACACTGAAACCCAGAAAATGCTGTTCACTATCACTTATCGGAGGCAAACCGAATGTAGTGAATTACACGGTTGGGGACGAAAATATTGCATCTATTCACGAAAATCCCACAAAGTTTCTCGGATCACTCATCACCTTCTCTATGAAATCTTCTGAAATATACATGTACGAGTACATGAAAGAAAAACTAGAGTCCATACTCAACAATATTCAAGAAACAAATATCCGAAATGAATATAAGCTACGTATACTCACCAGTTATGCACTCCCATCACTACGATACATCCTCACAGTTCATGACCTGAGCGCCACACAGTTGAAGTCATTGGACTTACTCTTAGATAAATATGTGAAACAATGGATAGGCATCCCAAGTCGTGGTGCCAACATCGCCCTAGTGCATGCTCCAGAGGGATTGAACATCCCTAGTATCTCGGACCTGTACCAAACTTGCCACTGCCTGGCATACAGCAGATCTAGGTTGAAGGGTGACGACATCGTCCAACACGCCCTCGATCATAGTAGAGCAGATAACTGCACATTTTGGGTCGAATCGTTCAAATTGTGATACAAGCACCAAATTTTGCAAAGATCTTCCTTCAGGGGTGTCATATCAGAAAATAACGCGGGCCACGTGAAATTTCCAAAATGACGGGTCATGTGGGCCATTTTCCAAAATGGCCGCCTTGTGCAACCTACATTGAACAGTTTTGAAAATAATTGTTTAATGCGACCTCTTATAAGCTTGAATATGGTATCACTTTAAAGATATTTAAATTTTCTACAAGATGATACCACACTTAATTGGATTAAGAGTCATTTTGATGGCACTTTTGGGCCAAAAACGTGATTTTTTAGTATTTTTTCCAAAACTTTGAATTTCTAAGGAATTGATATTTTACTTTTTCTTCCAAAAAATTTGCCAGGAAGAAACCAAAACTTTTCAGAAAACTTCCCTAATATATGTATAATGTTTTGCCAAAATTGCAAGTTCACTGCGTTTTGACAAAAGGTGTCATATTGCTCCAAAGTTGACAACATGGTATTAAACAAAAAGACATATTGTCGCTTGGGAGTCTTCCGTAGTGAAGAATAGTGCCTTTATAATTGCTCGCGGTATAGTGGTCGTTTGGACCGTTGTTTGATGCAGACACAGATTTTATCTGATAGAATGGAAAATTAATGAACACAAAATTGATTTATTACATTATGAAGCGAAACATCCTTAGAATTGTCTTTATTTTTTGCAAAGTTGACTTACAAATACATTTATCGTCCGGTAAATCCGGGTGGCTACCTTCACGTGAATTTCGCGTTGGTATCAATGGCGCACGGGCGTTCACTGCGCCGTGGATGACTGGTGAGGTGTCTTGTGCATAGGGACGGTACAACAACGATTGTCGCGCTATGGGGTAGTAATCACTGAACACTACACTATGTAGTATAGAATTCAGAGGTAATAATGCATCTCTATGGATGGCCTTCATGCTGCATGTAAATCTATTGAACAACTTGAAGATCTTTTTGTGAATAGAAATTGGGATTTAAATTCTTGACAAGGTGATACAACATTCAATCAATTTGTGTCAACTTTTTAAGTAGTTTGGGCCCAGAAAATTTGCATTTTGTTCATTTCCTCTACGATGTGAATTTGTCATTTATATGTATTTTCCCGGGGTATTTTCCCCAATTGCCATATTTACCGAAATAACATCAATATGACATCAAAACTTTCAAACAACCGCAGATGTGTATCTTAATGATTGTGTGAAAATGTGACAATTATTTCATTTTTAATACAGATTTATACGAGATATTACTAGCGTAGGCCTAATATTAGTTGAAACAGCATTTTAAACGTACGTCCGGCACAGAAATTATCGAATCTAGAGTGCAACCACCCAAGTAAACAAGTAGAAAACATCACCTAGATAAATAAATAAGTTAATAAAAGAATGAATGAATGAGTAAATAAATAAATAAATAAAAAATAAATTGATAAATGAAAATTAATTGATAAATAAGTAAATAAATAAATAAATAAATAAATAAATAAATAAATAATGAAATAACTAACTAACTGATAAAACAATGAAAGAAAAATGAAAGATAAACAAAAAGAAACTGCGCGACGCAACTGAGGCCTAAAATGTCTCTTGTCTCAGGACATTTGAGATAGAGTTAATCCGCATAAGCCCTATACTTACAGGCGAATACATGGTTTTTTGATTTCACAAAATTTCAAATGAGGTAAAAGTCACTCTTAATCAGATATATAATAGTGAGCTGTATTTGAGATTTCAATTTAGTAGAAAATTGTACTCTTTAAGGCATTTTGTAGAATCTGGAATAATGTGTTTTTAAATCTTTGACTTGTATAAATGTATTTCCAGTGCTAATTGGATTGCTTTAATAACCATTGAAATGCGCTCAAATATAATATACTTCTTTGGAGCATATTGTTAATAAGTCAATTATGCCTTACCTCACCTTTCCTAGTCGGTTCAAATGGCCTTAAAACAACTGGTGAAGTTTGTTGTCTGTCCTGAAAGATTAGCAGATCTATTTTCAATTTTTTAAAAATCCTTTGAAAGAGAATGATAAGACCTGAAATAACTGGTCCATATACAGGGTCAATATTGTATTACTCTGAAAGAATACAACACAAAACACATTTTTCATTCTCGGAACTTGCAAAAGTTCCCGAACCTTTCGCTGCTGCACTCCACGGAATTGCCTTCAACAATGAATATGCATTGCATTCACGACGATTCCCGCTTGAAATAAACATGAAAATTGCAATTTTATAATTATTCTGAGCAAAAAAAACTTGCCGAAACGAAGAATGCGAGAGAACGAGTGTGTTCGAGTGTGACCCCACTGGTTACCCATCCAGCCGCTTAAAATTCACCAATGGAAAACACGATTTCCGCGGGTAGTGACCTCGATTGCCCTCTCCGCCATGAGCTTGACCCAAGTCATATACGCCATAATGTGCCATGTTGTGCATATTAAATTCACATCTTTTTATAATAATGAGGATAGGAATTCCTGAACGTAAATTGGGTGGAGCAAAAGCGCAAAACATACGCCATCATGTACTGAAATTCCTTGTGTGAATTCCCTCGCCCTAATAGCTAATACCTCGCCCACCAAGCACGGCTATACCGGGGTAAGGACACTTTAGAATGACCACTATGCAACTGTTATGTAAGAGCTGAATAGGTGAATGCGCCTAGGCTAGCGCAGCCATCTAAAGGATGCTGTCCGACTTCTTGAAACAAAAATGTTACCTCTAACACAAACCCCACACCCCCTGGGGGGGGCAACTCGACTTACAAGAGTATGCCTATATGTGCCGCCACCGAAATCGAAAAATCACGGCTCTGGAACGGCGCTGACGCGCAAAAATGGGGTCCTCTGAACGGAGCTAAGGCTTCAGAAAACTCAAAAATGCTATAGCCTCTGGAGACTGCCATTCCGGCGAAGGTTCCGGCTCGCGCCAGTGCTAAAAGGCAATAGCAAAACTGACGCGAAAAACCTTAGAAGTGAAACGGCTTAAATTTGGGGCGTCTCGATAACTGAATAATCAAAAATTTTCTGTGACTTATGAAACTTGAGATACTCCTGGAACGTAAATTTGGCGCTGAAATGGGAAGGCTCAACCAGCGGCACATACGTATCACACAGTTATACTAAAGTGCCCCCCCCCCCCCCCCCCCCCCCGGCTCCCAACACTCCCAAAGCTAAACATTTAAGTATCAGGAAATTAAAAAAAGATTCACATTGTGTGTTATTTTAGCTTTATTATATTTAGTTATTTTACGTTAGTTATTAAGTTAGTTAGAGTTA
>JZLH01S0033000.1:0-10284 GCA_001188425.1 Eucidaris tribuloides
CGGTGGTTTGCAAAAGAGATCTACATGCTTTTAAAAGTATTTTTTTTTGCAGAAGCAAACAAACAGGCAGGTACAGTCAGGGAATTCATTAATTTCTTCTGGAAAGTCAGGAAAAAATCATTTATTCAAAACATTTTCAGAATGACCCTCGATCTATTTTTGGAATTAACAGAGAAGAGCTTGCTAGTATTGCAATAATGTATTTTTACACACTTGAAATATTTAAAAACAGGCATTGAGATTTATAGTTTTCTGCTCTGGAATGTTAGGGAATTTTGAAAATGGGTAAGTGTAGGAATAATGGATAATTTACAGAAAGTCTCATATTTTTTCCCAGATTTTGTATGTTTGGTATTGTGTGTAATCTTTGTTTAGTACGTCAAGCAGTTTAAGGAAGCTGACATGAGTATGCTAATTACCAGTTTTATGCCCCCATTTTTGCTGGAAATAAAACCATTCAAATCTTATTTAAATATTATTCCAGTGTACGGATATCAAGATATAGTCTAAGTTAAAGTGCAGGTAGTTGTATATGTTATTTTTTTCATTTACTTGTGTAAGATATTAATTTCTTATAATCACTTGTCCCTCTTCCACAAGTGGAAGTGACAAAATCAACAGTCAGCTCGATAGTCGCCTTAATAAACATTCCAGCCGGACTTTAGACACAGCAATCAAAATAAAAGCCTAAAAATCCAGATTCATCCATCATAATGTTTACATTTTGGATGATTTTACCCATGCAGGGAGGTGATCCTTTGTACACTTACACTGTCATAACCGTGGAAGCTGAAGATAGCATGTCGTGGCTTCATCATCGAATGCCAGCAATACTGGACGGAGAGGAAGAAATCAAGGCTTGGCTGGACTACGGGACAATTGAAGCAAACAAGAAGGTGAGCAAAGAATCATTATAGTTGTGATGCCCTAGTCCCTCCATGGATTATCTAGGGCTTGACAAACTTGGGTGCCCGAGTGCCCAGGGCACCTGAAAATGGCAGTCGGGCACTCGGAAAAAACAGAACCTACCCTATCAGGCAGAGCCTGTTTTGGCAAAGGTCGAAACAACTTGGGTCTAGATTGAGCATTTGGATTTTAACAATGGGCACTTGAATGTAAAATTTAAGTGTGCGATTGGGCAGTCGGAAGATACTGATACAGATGTTAATACCTGACTTGTATGGGTGCTATTTTTGTGATAATATAATTATCTGTCTGTCGATTATCTGTTATTCATTCAAACTGGCAAATTTGAAAAGTGGGTAAATTCAAAATGAAGAACTTCACAAATTACTTAGCATTGCAAACATGTATAGTGTGATGAACAAATGCTTTATTTCAAATAGATATAAATGCAGTAATGTTTCAAATCACAATATCATAAAGACACATATTTACAACATTTATTTATCATCCATTCAGCTGGCAAATTTGATAAGTAAGTTAGTAAAAAAAAAAAGAAGAGAGAGAAATGGACGAATTACTAAACTTTGCAGATATGTCCAGTGTGATGAACGAGTGCTATATATCATACTGATACAAATATAGTGAAGTTTGAATCCACAATACCAGAAAGAGAACACAAGGACTACAAAATAACAATGAAATAATGTAATCAAACTGGCATTTCAAGCTTGTTACCCAATCAAAAATGGAACTGAAAAACAATTGATATAATTTCTTGACAATCTTTCTCATAATTCTGGAAATATTTTACAGGCAAAGTCGTTGATCAAGGCTAGAAGCTGTCTATCCTGTCATCCTGTGACCTCTGCGATGGGAAACATCAGATATAAGGATCCCGACTGCATCAAACCAGTTGATCTGAAGTGAGTGTTCCTGTTATCCGTTCCCTTTCCCCTCCCTTCTCTTCTCCTTTCTCCTCCCTTCCCTTCCCCTTTCCTTCTCCTCCCTTTCCCCTCCCTTCCCTTCCCCTTCCCGGACCCCTCCACCCCCCTCCCTTTCCCCTATTTATATCCCTTTGCCATTGATGAGGGCTGTACCTTAGCCTCCCTTCCCCCTTCCTTTCCCCTCCTTTCCCTCCCCTCCCACTCCAACCCCCTCCCACTCCTCCCTTCCCCCTAATTTATATCCTTGCCATTGAGGGTGATAGCTTTGCCTTAATGCCTTACCCTCCCTCCCGTCTTCCTTTCCCCTCCCTCCCCTCCACCCCCCCCACATATCCTTTTCCCTTCCTCTTCCCTTCTCCTCCCTTTACCCTCCCAATTTATTGACCTTTGTCAGTGAGGGTGATGGCTTTGAACACAATTTCATGATTTGCAGGGGGCTACTCCATTGTGTGAGGAGACATCAAAACTATGATCGCATGTCAGTTTGGCAGTGTGACAAGTTCTATAATTCGGGGGGGGGGGGGAATCTTCTGTAAAGTTCATGTCATTAAATTCTCTCTCAGTGGTGTGGGTTTAATCAAATTTCACTGATGGAACCAGATTGTTATTACTACCATCATTTTTAATCAATTAATTTATCTATCAGTTTATTCATTTAGCCATTTATTCATTCATTTGTTTATTTAGTCATTAACTGTATTCAATCATCTTTATTCGAATTCACAATTAAAGATATAATACAACACCCAGGACCCGAGCAGTTATTAACTGCTCATGGCAGGGATATCAAAAATAATACATTCTTTACAGTGCATCAAACAAAATACGAGTGACTAGAACAAATTTACAATAATAACAATAACCGTTTGGGTACATGACACATTTAGACTGAATATAAGATGATTATTGATAAATAAATAGCAAGACTTTTTATGTAGGTTGAATTACAAAAGTATTGACGCCACCTGTTGTTCGTAAATGCTCAAAACAGATACAGTTTCTGGCTTATTCATCAAAATACACTTTGGATTCATTACAGGAAACCCAAACCAGAAAGTGCCAGCAGCAAACTCATGACGTCGTGGCTTGCCAAGGGGAGCAAGTCGTTTGACGAGAAGAGCAAGGTCACTAAAACAGAGGGGGGAGACGTGAAGAAGGAAGAGCCAGCTGGACAGAAGAAAAAAGCGGTGGGTGGCCCCTTGTCCAAGTGGCTGGTAAAGAAGGAGAGCCCGGCGGAGTCCAAGAAACGAGCGGGCGATGACGTGACCATTAAAACCGAACAGCCGTCTCCGAAGAAGTATAAGACAGTTTGAGAGTGTATGGAAGGGATAGTTGATCTACAGTGTTAAATGTCAATCAGACATAGTGATGTAGCCATGTTGTTACTGTGGCAGAAAGTGGTAACTCATCTTGAAATAAAAGAAAATTTAAATATGGTTACATGGGATAAACAGATCAGGATGAATGAAAGTTTTGTTGATATCACTTTTGTAAAAAGATACTTTTGATACTCCTGAGTAAAAAAGGGTAGTTGACCCGTTGAAGGCAGTTTCAGAGACTCCAACCCTAAACACCTCTTTAGCGGGAGATTTTCCCGCCGAGAGCCCTAGCAAATGGGAGACTGTGACTCGATGTGCGCGTAACCCACATCACCAGTGCAAAGCACAATTCCTTGCAGCCAGAGGCCAGTTATAGGTTTTAGAAGCTCTCTGGTGCTTATTTTTGGATACATAACAAACACTTAATGAGGTCCAATCCACAGCTTTTATTTCTTTTAAAAAAGGTGGTTGGGTGGGAGAAAAAATGAGAAACACAGCTAAGGCGGGAGAAATTATAACTCGAGCAGGAGGGTGGGAGATTTTGTGAAAATGGACTCAAGCGGGAGATCTCCCGCCGAAACCGGGAGAGTTGGAGTCTCTGTGATTTGATTTTGCTTTCCCAGAGACCTCGAGAGGAGATATCTCGTGTCTAATCTTCCAACAGGTTAAGAGGAAATTCAGCTGTTTCATACAAGATTTGATACGGAAATTAGATTATGTATTAACACATTCTTTGTGTGAATATCTTAGTGTATGTAATTGGTGATACTGATTCACCAAGATGAATGACAGTTATCCCACGAACTCTCTTGCCATGAACACCAATGTTATTTTTGCTGATAATGCAGGCAGATCAATCAAAACAAGTATTAAAACAACCACAAAAGTATGACAGTCCAGTACTTGATCATCTTCAACAAGAATGCTCACAGGTTTATCAATTCACAATTGTGAAGTTTGATATGTTGTTTAATTACACATGTACATAAAGTGATTGGGTGACGTGTAAATATGTAATTTATAAATAATATGTATGATACTTCAAACTATAAAATTATTGATTATGCTGGAAGCAAGAGTTGTATTCTCTGAGCACACTGTGATCAGGTTTGCATTCATGTACAGGTGTGTGTTGGATCCAGACTTTATTTTGCTCCGAGATACCGGAGTGCAGACCTACCCAGACCTGATTCTCACTGGCTGATTACATCATTATATTCAACTAAAATGTGTATGTGAAGCGATCGGGTGACGTGTAAATATGTAATTTATAAATAATCTGTAAAATACTTTTAAGTATAAAATTTCTCATGATTATCTTGGAAGCAAAAGTTGTATTTTCTATTTTTTATGAGCATGTCTGCATTCATGTACGAGTGTATTTTGGACCCACACTTTATTGTGCTTTTGAGGTGACGGACTCCAGATGGACCCAGATCCAATTCTCACTGGCCGATTAATATTAACTAACTGTTGTAAAGTTTGCTACAGCTTACATATGGACATAAAGTGAATGGGTGATGTGTAAATATGTGATTTATAAATAATTTGTATGATACTTCAAACTATAAGATTTCTATTGATTATGCTGGAAGCAGAAGTTGTATTCTCTTAGCCTACTATGAATAATACCTCAAACTATAAAAGTGCCACTGATTAAATGCTGGCAGCAAAAGTTGTATTCTCTCAGTACATGTTTGCTTTCATGTATGTGTATGAGTGTATTGTTTTCGTTAACTCTTAACGTGCCATGGAAATTACACCTCCATAAACATTGCATGTATTGGGTCGTGCATATTTGTGACTTCAGCATGTTAAAAGTTAAAGGAACCTTTGTGATTGCAAGCAGAAGCAACAATGTCATTTTTAATAATTATATTTTGTTGCATCAATGACATGTAGTATAGGTTGTTAGGAAAAAAGAGCGGACAGAACTTTGCAGAATATGAAATGTGTTGTAAATACAATGCACAAGTCATAGTTTTGAAAAAAAGTATTAAGTACCATTAATAGATCAGCCAGTTTTTGTATTGGCAACATTAGGTGTTATTTGTAAAATGTGTTATTCATATATGCCCTGTCACCACGATACCCTGATAAAGTCGCAGATCTGATCTGATGATACATCAACATAGAAAGAAAAATACTTTGGGTGAAAATATAAATATTACAACTTTTGCAACATGTGAAGGCCATAAACCTTGTGATATTTTAGGACACTTCACGCTACATGCTTTATTGCATAATTATGATATAGGCACTTTCCTTACTTTTGGGTCGTGTGACTTAATCAGGGTATTGTGGTGACGGGTCACAGTATTGCCAATTAATTCCTGTCAAACTAGACTAGGGACTATGGCTTTATTTTTCTCTTTACGTGTATATTCCAGTGTACACACATTCATGTCTATCATACCGGCTGTCAAATGTATTCTTTTATGCTCAGTACAAAGTACAACTTGTACATACTTTTGTATATATGTATATCTATGTAAAGTACTTTGATATAACTTTGTTTACAGGTGAAGGTAATTCACAAAGTACAGTATTTATAAAATCTGTTGCGCATTAGATCATGATCATACCTGAAATAAAAAGATGAAGACTTTGAATCAGTTGTATACAAATATTTTATTTACATTGCAGTATGTCTGTGTATCTTTAACATCGATACAGATAAATTTGCACAAATGTGTGACATGATACAAAGCTATAATGGATCATGAAGCTCTCATTTTATTCACCAGATTTTTTCATAAATATAAACAAACCGCACCAATTCAAAGTGATGTTGAAGGTAATAATGAATACCACGTTAAGGCACATCAAGGAAAAAATTATACTTCCATTAAAATTGGTAATCACAGTAATGATGTAAAGGATCCATAAACAATCACTGTTCTTTTCCCAATTGCACTCAACTTTTAAAAAGCTACATATGCATTCCAATTGTGTGGTAAAAAACTGGAACATCGCTACAATTCCCGTCGTATGCTTTTTGACAAATTGGGAATTGGGGAAAGGTGTAATTGATATGCAAAGAATTAAAGTGTCCAGACCTAAAAGGTCTAACCCATCCTAAAAGACTGTGTTGTACAAACAACTGACTTGTTTGGATACTAAACCAGTTATCAACAAAATATTGCACACAAGCATTATTCATGTCAACTACTTTCCCATGCACAAAACTGAGCGATATTGGTTAATTTTATTACCATGATTCACGTCGGTCAATTTAACATTGAGCACTGTACCACAGGCCTGGTACAGGCGACTCCCGTTAAAATGAAGTCCTCAGGACCGGCGGTCTTCTTTTGGTGTATCAAAATTTTGTTGTAACCTAACAATTAATGTATGGAAAGATATAAAGATAATAATTTTGGGACCTGAATTTCTACTTTGTTCTAACAAGAATTTCATTATAATCATGTTCAATATAACGGGAGTGCACTGTATTTGACATTTTTAGGACAAGGCCACTTAACCATCAGGTACATTCCTATATTACAGCACAAATGGGAAAAATTTAAAAGGGCACAAAAATCTTCCACAGCCAATGGCAAGGGTATCAAGTCCAGTCACTAGGACATTCAAGGCCATGGCCTTCGATGACCTTTGACTAATTGTGCCCAACTAATCAAATAATGACTCCCACATATAATTTCCCTTCAAATTATGGATATGCAAAAATATATTGGGCGTCAGATTTCATGCCCAAAGATGATTGAGAGCAATTTTTTTTATTTTTAATTCAGCTGCATAGTCTCTTATTTACTTGCTTGTGTGTGCGTGCATGTGTGTGCGTGCATGTGTGTGTGTGCATGTGTGTGTTTGCATGTGTGTGTGTGCGTGCGTGTGTGTGTGTGTGACTATGTGTGACTGTGTTGTTTAGTTGTGTGTGTGTGTGTGTGTGTGTGTGTGTGTGTGTGTGTGTGTGTGTGTGCAAGTGTGCATGTATTTTCAAAATATGTTGAATAGATACAGCTTACAAGAATGATAGTATAACAGCACAGAAAGTATATACAGTACTTTTCTCTATATTTGAATACCATAACCATATTAATTTTGACAAATAAGCACATAAAAAATAAAAGCAACCATTTATGACTTACAATTAAGCTTAAAATCATAGTAAATATAAGTTGGCACCAATAAAGAGCTGCACTGTTTTTTCTTTCAGCTTTTTTACAGTTTAAAGGCAGGGGATCTCTTTTGCATGCCTAGAAATAAACATTGTGAAAATACAATGGCATTTAGAAGAAAATGTCATCTGGGAACCTCCAGCAAAATATAGGACCTAAAAACTCAGTTTTAGTGGAATTATAGTGACCGTTAGACTCTTGATTTTAATTTTTTTCTCGCGAGGAAAAAATTCCTACCATAGTACATACACTACTGTTTATCTTTCGTATTTTTCAAATTCTAGGTAATCACTGACTCCCACATTTCTAAGACATGCCCTTCATCAATAGCCTAAAGGCATGGGTTATCTTTTCCTGGTCTGCAGGGATGTTTGCAAATGAGATCCACTGCCTTTAAGTTAGCAAATCAAAAACATTGTTTGATAATATTCTACTTAAGCGATAATATATTATTTTCAGCAAATATGAAGTTTACTGTTTGATGCTATTCCAGCTATCAACAAAAGTTGTTGTTGAATTGTTCGAGTTGAAATTTCATAAGATTTGCCACATTGTTAATTATGCACATATCAAAGAAATAATACATAACAGGTTACCAAACTGAGGCAAGACTAGTTTGCATTTACAAGTGTGCATTAGCACCACCATTAGAAACAAGAGTCCACGGTTATGTGACTTAGTTTCACTCTGATGCCAATACAAAGCAAGATTTACAAAAAGTGAACCTATAACGACAATGGTTCTTCTGAGAAGCATTACGTGAAATACAGTACGACCTCAGTTATTGGGCTATCACTTTACCAGATCTTCGGACAATGGACTTGCCAGTGATTGCAAGTAATTGCTACACCTTTATCAGAAGTGTACACAGACACCTGCTGGGTATCAGGGGAACAATACATAAAGTGTCACCTGCGTGGGGTCTGGTGCAATTTGTGCATGGTCTGTATGTTGGAATATTACAGCTAATGTGTACTTACCCGACCCCCCCCCCCCCCTCTCCAAATATTGCTACAAAGTACTGTGTTTGTACATTACCTCTCTTATCCATCCATATCATTTATCCGGATGGCTGCTGGTCCCAACGTGGCGGAATAACTGAGGTCGGACTGTACACTGATATCATACAAGATAGATGTAATTGACATATTTCTACCACTGGATTATGGTTCCAATGATTTGATTATCTCTGCACATAATCTTTCACAAAATTGTAGTAAGCATTACACTTACCCCCGAACCCGAACCCCGGACGATCGTTTTTAACATCATACGGAGCCAAATATTAATGTTACTCATAGTGATATTGCAACCCACCATTTTAAAAAGACAATCCCGCTGTTGAAATTAAAATAGTATTTATTTTTTTTTTGGCGAGGTTGAAAGTCGGGGGTGCGGTTGATACACGGGTGTGGTTTATACATCGGCAAATACGGTACATCATAGAAATGAAACACTAATCGTCAAATACAAAAACAGGCTGAAGGCAAGACTACTACACACACACAACAGGGAGAGTATATGAAAAGAATACTTGTATTATATCAGAAAGATTGACATATTAGTTGTACTTCTGTAAATCTGCATGACAAGTACTATACACAGTAAGTTCATGGTCACGCTGATCTACGGTGAGATGTCTAGATTCACTTTGGGAAAGTCAGATTTCAATTTTGTTTGGATGCAAAGGTGGATGGAGTAGTCTTAAAGGGCAGTGACATGATTGGGAGAAAAAAAATACCTCTCAAACCCAACTGGTTGAAAGATATACAATGGATACACCAGCTGGAGTGTATCTCCTGGCTGGATGGATTTATCTTGAACTTGAATCAAGCATGAACATACTATCATTTTGTTTCTCTCGAGCCCCGATAAAAATAGATCCCATAGAAGGCTCCACAACAGATTTGTCTGTCGCAAGGCATACTTATGGAAGTTATTTTAAGAGTCAACTTTTGACAACCAAATTATCCTCACATAATATACTTGATTTTAGAATAGTTTCACCCCAAGTTGAGGACTATCCCCAATTATGTCATTTACCTTTAAAAGGCAGGGGCCTGGCAGCAAATGCCCGACTCAGACCCGGCCCAGAAAATTGGACAAAATTTTTACCAGGTCCTATCCCACCCTGGAACCTTGTAAGAATTAAAAGCTCCAAACACACTCCAAATTTTGATCATAAAATAATGACCATTCTGGCAATGATGGCATGCTCGGTTTTGGAGAGAAAACAATACTTAAGCTCACTCGCTTGTCAATGGTTTCTTGAACAATTTTGTACCAAAATTATGATGTAAATGACCAGCATGGATTTTTATTATTAATTTATTTTATTAATGTCTTACCCGCCCCATATTACAAGGTTTTGCGATTTGGCTTTCTAACTTGGTACCGCCCCGGCAAAATTACCAACCCAGGGAGTTCCGGGGATTCAACTCGGCCCGGCTCCCACCCTTAAGTAGTCTCTAACATATCTCCACAAAACCTGTACATGTGTGACAAGATTTTAGATATCACTCTCACATTTTTGCTCATCTTCACCTACCACATAAATGTATGTCTGATTTCAGCTCCTTACCACAGTATCATGAACTGTTTAATAAAACTTAGGTCATACATGTACTACAATACAAACATCACATTTCAATCTCTCAAGTCTTTCGTTTCATAGCCAATAGCTTTGCTACCTGCCATCCGTTTCGGAATCATCCTTCCCATTGCACTCAACATCTTCTCTCTTCTCCTCATTTGGAGTTGTGCCCTCTGCATCACCTTTATCAAGGTTTTGATCCTGCTCCTGGTTCGGATCCTCTTCCTGCTGATCCTCTTCCTTCTGATCTAATCTTTTTGTCTTTCGTATCCACCTTCACCACTTCCTTGATCTTTGTCAGTCTCTTGTTTCTCAGTCTCATTCCTAGGTCCACCACCTCACTATGATCTCTGCTCCTAGTCCTGTCTCTTTCTCTATCG
>JZLH01S0033000.1:15275-32498 GCA_001188425.1 Eucidaris tribuloides
AGAAGCATGTATGAAATAATGTTTCTAATTATAAATTGAATGCACAGGTAACATCATTTTCAATTTTCAGAGAAAATGGCACTTTATGGAATTTATATTACATGACAATGGGGGACCTGGGGCCTGTTTCATAAAGCTGTTCGTAAGTTACGAATGACTTTACGAACAATTGGTGATCAGTTCTTGTGCTAAATGATTAAGAATGTGATTAGTGTAGCACCCAATAACATGTTCCAGTTGTTCGTAAATTCATTTGTAACTTTACAAACGACTTGGAGAAACAACCCCCTGCTCATATGTGACCCCACAAATTTAAAACTTTGAAAGTTCATAACTCTGCTATTATTTGGGGGATTTTCGCCAAACTTTTATTAAATATGTTTCTATCATTGTTCTGCTTTCATTTAAACCAACTTGACGTCAGGGTGAACCTTGCCTTTATTGTGTCATACTGAGCAACTTTTTGAGTGTAGTGTCAACTTCAGACATCTTCAACTTTTTGTGTACAAACATTGATTAAAGTATACCCCCTACATTTACCGCTAAATACTCTCATATAATACATCATAATTTGTCACTCTAAACAATTTTCAGTGGGTTTGATGTTGTTTTCTGATGTCTGGGGTGACAGTAGAATACTTTGCGAAAGATTGACAAAACATTTGTTTGATTGACCAAATCTGACTGGTGCTTTAATGGCTTCAAACGGCAAGGTTAAAAAATATTTTTATGACAGATATTGTTACAAGAGTGCTTACCTCGTCAAGTGAGTGTATCCCACAGTCCTTTGTGTGAATGATCGTGCCAGGAGTCGTATGTGTTTGAATTTGATGCCAGTCGCTTCCTCAAATGCAGTCAGTTTCTGAGATGGGCAATAAACACATTAACTTTCATCGAACNCCAAAATTNTTACACTCAATAAAAGTGATAGGCTAACATTGTGGAGCTTCATTTTAAAAATTGTCAAAATTTTTGATAGTACTACCATAGTAGTGTTCATATGGACAAATAAACACCCTAGAATAAAAAAGTTTGCGAAAGTTACACTGCCCAATGGCAGTTATCATGAATAAACAATTAAAACTCGGGGCGAGTTTAAATAGCGTAGGTGCACACACAGTAAGTCTATGGGAGAAAATGGGCAGGTGAATCCGATCAACTTACAATGGGAGAAAATGGGCAGGTGAATCCGATCAACTTACGATTTTCACTTTTATGAAGTACTGAATAATCATTTTGAAATACAATTTTTTCAAGGCGTCATTTTTAGACCTTATCAAAGACACTGGTAGCATGGGGAATCATGTAGCTCAGATTTTTTTAACTGTGGTAAATGTTAGCCAATACCTTTAATTAAATCAATGATAGCTTTGTTATTTTCATAATCAGAATGCATTAATTTCTCCTTGTCTTTATTCTTACATTTGTAAGTAAGTCTATTGAAAGCAATAACAGGAGCAAAACAATTTTATGAGGAGATTTCATGGTACAGCAAAGTGTTAGAAGGTGTGTTTGTGATCACAAAAGGGCGTGGTGTGGGATCTTCTAAGGCAGTTTACAAATCAGTTCTACCTGGGAATCTTGAAAAGAAAATTACATGCTATAACTTCAGGACAGCTGATCGGATGTTGATGTAACTTGGGTCTAGTACGTTTTATGAGGCTACAATGAACTACATAGAATTCGGAGTTGAAAGTTAATGGTCATGGGACCTTGTATACATCTTATTTCAGCTCAGTACCACAGTAACTTAAGACTTTTCATCAGGTTGGGTACATTCGTAAATATTTAAGTGAATTGGACTGGGAGTGCGGAGTCATACCCGTCGACTGCACACAGTGGAACTGCTCTAGTTCTTCTTACCTTCAGAATAGCAGAACTCTCAATCATGTGTCTGTCACCATCCGGGAAGTCAATCTGAAATGAAACCAGAAGAAATCAAGGTAGTAATGACAGGCCTGACTAGTGCCTTTAAAAAGAAATAAATAATCTTTTAATTATATAGTCACCAACCATTTCACATTTATGCAACAACTATAATTTTTCTTGGTTGTTGCTCATTTTTGGGTGTGTATGTGTGTGTGTGTGTGACGGGGGGGGGGGGGTACTTCATATCTGAGCTACATAGTAAGTGTTTAAATGGACAAACGACACCCTAGAATCAAAAGTTTGGACAGTTATGCTGCCACTGGCAAGATATACATGATAACAATTTCCACTTTGATGAGGATAAAATAGCTTAGATCTACACACAGTAAGTGTATGGGAGGAAATGGGCATGGTGAATCTGGTCAACCTGAGTACTCATAGATTTTCACTTTTTTAAAGCACAAAATAATCATTTTGAACTACAATTTTTTTCAGGGCTTAATTTTTAGACCTTATCAAAAATGTCTTAGAGCATGGAGGATTATGTAGCTCACATGTTAAACTGTGATCATTGTCAGCCTGTGGCTTTTCGTATTTGTTTACTATGTAAAACATAGCATAGATTGTATGATGTATTGTATACAGTGCCTGTAGCACTCATTGAGTCGGTATTATTATTATTATTATTACTACTACTACTACTACTGCTACTACTTCTACTACAATTTTTACCATCATAATTATCACTTATTATTAGTATTATGTGAAGTACAGTGATAGTGTCATAAAATGAGATCAAAAGCTAAAATTCTACTATGGAATTTCAAACCAGTTGCTATGCAGTCAAATTAATGCCTAATAATCTAATTATAAATTAGATTTTATTAATGCTTAATTATCTAATTATTTATTACCTGCAGTGATCTTTCGGATGCTGAACCAGATGCCCTGCAGATGTGGCTCTTCGAACAGCAACCGCCCGAATATTTCTTTGCGTGAGTCGAGGCCAGCTTCCAGGTAGAGCGCCCCATCACAGCCTCGAAGCAGTTGCCATGGCGTGGCGTAGATCATAGGGACGCAAGAGATCGGGCCGTGGGCATACAACATGTACCTGTCTAACTCTAGTTCTGCCAACAAACGACAAAACAACAGACAAACAATCAATTAATCAATCAATACATTAATAAACACATCAGTTAATTCAATATATAAATATATCAATGAATTACATAAATATTAAATCAATGAATAAATCCACAAATGAACAGATGGCAAATCCATGAATTATTGGACAAATCACAAATTCATAATAAATTGCTATATCTCGAATCATATTACATTTCAATGGTTTGAATGGGTGTCAATCATAAAAAACAATGGGGACATCATTTCTACTCTAAATTTATGTCTTTAACATAAAGCCTCTAGAGAAATCAGAACCATACATGAAATACCACATGTGGGACTAATGTGACTAAATTCAGTTTTATGAAAAACTATCTTTCATCTGCAGTTTTTTCCATCCAACAGCCCTTCTCATTGTTTGAAAGCAATAAACCCACATATGCATACTAAATCTGAAAAAGTCATGAATAAACGCAAATTTGTGTGGATGACAAATGTAACGTAACTAACCGTAATGTAACTAACCATGTTTTTGATGTTGTAGTTAAAAATAAAAGATATTTATCAATAAGTTATGTATTAAATGACTTATCAAGACAGGTTGACGACATTTTGAAGATACAGACTTGTCATTTGATGCTTTGTTGTTCATCACTTGACCCAAGTTTTATTAAAATTGGACAGCAATTTTCAAGTTATGCATAAATGAGCTGAAATGATAACTAAGGTCCATGATTTTGAACTTTGACATGTCAACTCTGAAAACTAGTTGGTTCTCACTTTTCTCATATATATCTACTTGATGCATGGATATCCAATCAACATTTTGAGTTTATCGAGGTAACAAACCAAATTCATACATTATTAAAATTAAGCCTTGTGACTTTTGACCTTTGACCTTTAAACTTTCAAACTCAAAAATGTAATCGGGTCATCTTTGCATTATAGTAAATACCTTACCCCAGTTTGATGAAAATCCAATAACCCGTTCTTGAGTAATAGCAGTAATGAGAACCAGTAACTGCTGGCCTGCTGGTCGGACAACCCAAAAACTTTAGTGCCAAGGCATAAAAATGAAATAAAAATGAAAACAGAAAAAAATACAAACCTTGGCCAATACAGATAGATGCTGGTTCTGGACAAGGGCAACACGATATGTCGCAAGACCGCCCTCTTCTAAGTTCGGGAAGAGATAGTAGAGATGAGTGCTAGACAGGAACTCAATGACAGCATCTCCCAGGAATTCCAGTCGCTCGTAGGTCTTGATGTGAGAAGGAATCTCATCTTCCGTTGCCATTAATGACATGATCTTGTACAGCTGATTTATACCTTTGAAGACAGATGATATGATACACCTTAAAGCATTTGTTTAACAATGTTTCTGTTCAAAAAATATCTTTGTGCTATTCATGTCTTGAAAAGGTCTTAACCCTAAAGAGACTGAGGGGGGGGGGAGCTTTTCAGGCCCCTCCCCCTTGACTTTTTGCACAATAGCTTTCACGATAACCTTCATTACTTTTTTCTTTCAAGTTTCCCACAGGATTTGAGACCAAACTGATGAATTTCCCGACTTGCCCTGACTTTTTGCTCCTGGAAAAAGTATATATTTTAATTCCCTGACTTTCCAGAAATTTCCTGACCCTTATGAACCCTGTAGCTACATTAAATTTCAGTTTAAATTTTTTCCATTTTTCAAGTTCTTTACCTTTCTTCCTCTCCTTTTCAAGTTGTTTCTTGTGTGCAACATACTCCAGCTGTCTGGTCCCACAGTTGTAGAGCGAATTTCGGACGTGGTCCGGATTGGTGCCGTAGTTTTGCTTGAAGGACGGATGGGTCATGGCATGCTGTAAAGGTAAAAGTAACATCGCTTTATTAACCAGTTTGAGACTAAGTATGAGATGTCTCGGGCTGGGGTCTATGGAGAATGTGTGCTATATCAAAATCAAATCGTCCCGAATGGGTTAAATATCACCACCACACAACGCAAATGGATTGTTCCATTTCTACATTATTCATAACCCAACTGGAGGGGAGACACTTCCCAAGTGATTCACAGGCATTAATTGTTTTTATGTAAAACAAAGGTTGCTCTGCATCATTAAACATCACTACCCACAAATACGAATGGATTGTTCCATAAGTGCATCCCCCACAACAAATCCTGGAAAACTGCATTTATAATTTATAGGGGTAACACTCCGGATGTGATTCTGAGATGCTGAAAATTTTTATTTTAAAGTAATGCAATTCCTCAAGTTATTTCAATCAAGCATGAAGATACTAGCATTTTATTTCTTTTGAGCCCTGATATAGATCCCATAGAAAGCTACACAACAGATTTGTCTGTCACAAAGAAGTTATTTTAGAATGAGTCAACTTTTGACTACCAAATTTTCACAGTACAATCCTTGCACAGTTTACTTGATTCTAGAATAGTTTCATCCCGAGTTGAGGACTACCCCCACTCACGTCATTTACCTTTAAGGCAGCCACATTGTTTTGGCTCTTCTGAACATTTTATTTTGAGATAAAAGGTTTAGCTACTCCAACAGTGATCAAATACCACCAAAAGAGAAAAATCAAAATCCTCTAGTTCCCTACCTTGAGCATCATGGGGTCGGCAAACTTGTAATCCAGGACTTTGTAGAGGCTGGTTAGGCAGGCAAAGTAGCGCAGATGGTTAACGAGAACAGGAAGCATCATGGCATGCTGGGATTGAAAATAAAGCAAATATGAGGGTATAAAGTGAAGGGGATCCGACATTTGCTCCGATGGCAGTTGATCCGGTGACAATCTCAGAAGACAAAGAGTTAGGGTTAGGGTTGCCATCAGATTTCCTGTTCAGAATAAGGTTAGGGTTAGGGTTAGTGTTTGGGTTAGGGGTAGGGTTAGGGTTAGTGTTTGGGTTAGGGGTAGGGTTAAGGTTGAGGTCAGGGTTATTGCATGAAATAATCGTCCAATCAATTGTCGCCGGAGCAAATTTTGGACATTCTGAGTGAAGTAAGCAACAAGTACATGACTTATGAAACAGGACAACAATTTAACACCAACAACCCCGATGAGAACTCAACTGTTCTCACAGGGGTTGGAGGTCTAATGGAGAGCATACAGTCCAAGATCTTGTTTCTAGTATTTCATCTTGTGTCTACAACTATTATAGTGGAAGAAACAAGTCCTCCATGCTCTGAACATCCAGTGTGTCCATCTCTACATACAATTGTCATTCAACCCTCATTTCAGAATATATTCATGATGCAATAAAGCATGGAAGTATGTATACCATCAGAATGCATACCCACCACCACCAACACACTTTACTACGGCCAAGCTAACAATACAACATAATTAACATTGGGAAAAGTACTCTAATGTTTAGGATGTGTAAGTTCTAAAATCAGAAATATGGCAAAATTGTGTTTATGTGTGTGTGTGTGTGTGTGTGTGTGTGTGTGTGTGTGTGTGTGTGTGTGTGTGTGGTGTGGTGTGTGTGTGTGTGTGTGTGTGTGTGTGTGTGTGTGTGTGTGTGTGTGTGTGTGCATGTGTGCGTGTGTGCATGTGTGTGTGTGTGCGTGCGTGCGTGCGTGCGTGTGTGTGTGTGTGTGTGTGTGTTAATAGATTGTTGGAGAGTATTGCTCTTCTGAGAAGATTTAATTGGATAACCCTCATTTGTTGATCATCATTGCACAAGTAGTCAATATGCACATGCACAAGGAACAGTAACATAACTAGGGGGGTGTTGATTCCTTTGCTTCCCTTTTGTTTCCTTAAAGAAAAATGAAAACAGCATGTGGGACTTGATAACCGTTTTTTTTTTTTTTTTTGCTTGTCATGTTGATTTGCACCATGGAACATTTTTCTTTTGGATTTTATGAACTTCAACAATTTCAAAATATACAGAAAATTTTTCATGTGCAAGACCCCCCCCCCCCTTTAAAAAATCCTGGATACACCTATGGGTGCACATATGATGCACCAACCACTATCCCAGGGTACTGCTGTACCCCACTGTACCGTGTTGTGTAGTGCCCTCTTATGTCAATAAAAAGTATTTTCTTCAGTTATGATGCTAAGGCTGTGACAGTGCACAACAGAAAGACATAAACTGATAAAAAGTGGGGTGAAAATGAGGTTAAAGTTGCAATTTTTACACCCATTAGTGTTGCATAACATAATTTTCGTATAGATTTTGTGCACATAGAGTTTTTGAACACTAAAAAGCACACTGCAAACATAACTTTAACACAGTTTAGTAACGCAGGGCACGGTGCTGAAAAATACATAATTCAACAAAATGGAGGATTTCTACTTGGTACCCCAGGGTATCATTTATGCCATCATAAGTACAAATCTGCCAACTTGGCAGAGAAATGACCGACTAATGGTTTACCTGTTTCTCTCTACCTGAGTGTATGAATGGGTACCTGGTAGGATGGGAATGTTTATGATGGCTTTTTAGCATGTGCGCACCTGTAAAATGGCGACTGGCTGGAATGCTCACAAGGGAGTGAAGAGTGAGGACTATAAGTGCTGGATTGAATTGTATCCAGTGACCGGGGTAGTAATAATGTGTAAGCGCTATGATACTGTGGTGAATAGCACACTATAAGAACCCATTATTATCATCATCATTACCTGACAAATATCAACCCCGATGCCGGTTCCCAACATGTGCTCGCTGCTGACCTCCGCCGTGACCTCTCGGACCCGGTTGCCCTGGAGGCGCATCTTCTGCAGCTTCTCCTCCTTCTCGGCCAGTTTGCGTCGGTCGGCCGTGGTGACGCGAGGCCGGTTGAATAGTAGATGGCGCAGTCTGAGGTAGGACTTGTGGAGTTTGCGATAGCTGGAACAAAGGGAAACGGGTGAATCAGTAAATTACACAATACGTAATATATGCCCCTTCCAAAAGTACAGGTCTCTGGGATAGTGCTGATATCTACACGGTTTATTTTAAAAAAAGGAAAATACTGTCAAGTTTTTAAGAAGTTTCTGATTAACTAGCTTCATGTGCACTACATGAAATTGGACCACTGATTTGTCCCAAAGTAGGATAGAAATTAGTGTGACCTTAATTGAGCCATGACTTAAAATATCATTCTAATAACTAGTGCTGTCGTCGAGTAGTAAAATTTCTGTCAACATATCGCATCAAATATCTAGCCAACATCGACGACTGTCGACAAAACAATGGCTGTTGGTCAATTATGACATTGAATTCATAACAGAGTCATTCACCTCCCCTTACCCTACCCATGTTTATACACACCTCTATTTTGGCTACACTGCAGTGGATAATTAGCTTGTTACGGAACCCCAATAATGATTCACATTGCCATAGGAATTAGCTTGTGGTTTCACCAACTTGTGGTTCGTGGACCCTCTAACTCCACACACCTTGCTTTGATTAGGGACATGGTCAATTTGTGGAAACCCAAATGTTTTTAGCGTTACACCAGAACAATGAAACTCAGTTTTCATAACATTTTGCAGACATGAGAAAGAAAATAGAGGGAAAGAAAGAAAAAATAATATGCTTGCTTTGAGGGGTGACTGCTTGTATAAATAACATTTTGAATCTAGGTTTTATTACCTCGATATCCTGCGACATGCTCTTGTCAAAATTATAGAATTTCCGTCAATGTATCGTCTCTCAGTCAAAACAGTTTTATCGACAAGCTTGATGACAGCCTGTCGACAGCAGCCCTACTGATAACTTACTTGGGGTCCCCGATGTAGCTGAGTTGCGCCGGCCGGACACCAAAGTGGACGATGACCGGGAAAGTGACCTTGGTAGGGTCCATCTGCTCTCGGTCCAGCTGGTCAATTCTGATGGACGAAGGTTTCTGGGGTGGGCGGGTCCAAAATAACATACTCCATGTTGTTGATTACAGTTACAGTATGTGTCAAGATGCATTACTACTACACACTATACAAAGACATCAATAGGGAGCAGCAAAATTAAAAGTACATGGAATATGTAGTCCATTTCATTTTTTTTTATTCAGTACATCCCTAACCCAAGTTTGGTGTCATAAGAGAGTCTTGCAGCTAAACTTCAAATTATAACCTCAAATGACCTTTGACCTTACCACATGACCTCCAACAACACCATGCTATGAATGTCCCCTACGTGCATCAGCATCTATCACCCAAGTTTGGTTAAAAAGAGAGTGATGGTTGAACAATTATTGCAAATAAATATTAACATATAACCTCAAATGACCTTTGACCTTACCACGATCTCCAACAACATCATAACATGAAGGCCTCCCCATGCATTTACAACCCATGTTTGGTTGAAAAAAGAGTGATGATTGAACAGTCTTTTGTCATAAGAGAGTATTGTAGCTAAATTTAAACATTTGTTTGCAGACGACGGACGGATGCCATGTGGATCACTCAATCTCGCCTTCACCTCTAGTGGGTGAGACAAAAATAAGAGCTCACCTTTCCGGGTCGAGTCGCTATCATGTTCTTCATCCTGTCGGCCTGTTTCTGCCAGGTGATCTCGCTGACTGCCAGCCATTCGTCCAGCTTGGTGGGGTCTATGATGGGCTTGCTGCTCCTGATCAGATACTGGATGACGTGGTGCATGGACAGGATCTCCTTGCCGTTGTTGGGCAGCAGGCGGGCGAAGCGGGGCATGAAGTGGAAGTGTTGGCAACCATCCTCGTGACCTGTAGGGTGATGAGTGATGGGATTTTGTAAAGGTGAAGAAATTCAAGAAAATGCCAAGTTATCTTAATCAATTAATCAATCAATAAATTCAGTAATAGATTAATTCAACTATTTATTTATCTATTCATTTATTTATTTATTAATAAATCTATTTATTAATTAAGTTACTTATTTATTCATTCATTTATTCAGTCAGTCAGTCATTTATTTATTCATTTAGTTATATATTGATTTACTTATCTATTGTTTACTGTTCATGTACAACACCTTTACCAGATAACATTTAAACAATGGTTGCATAAAATTTCAAATATCATGACAAAATAAATTCTATGACTTTCCCACAGTAACATGTTAAAAATCCATGACTATTTCCTTCATAATATTGGGTAAACAAGTGTACAATTGAACACTTGAACACTTGAACACACAGGAAATTGAGAACAAACAAAATTCATGACTTGTTGGTGATTTCTTTAAATGACTTTTCAATGCCTGAAATATAGATTCTAAAATTCCATGACTTTTCCACGTTTTCCATGACTAAGGAAAACCTGCAAATGCACAACAATATTGCAGTCGATAATTATTGTATTCCTGTGCTGACAGTAAAAAAAACACCAGTAACACTAGCAAATGTTAGATTTTTGGTCATGTTACAAGGACATTTCTAACTCCTGAGTAATAACAATCCCAACAATGCATCAAGGAACCAGTGTTCTATCAAAGGCCGTCCTCGAAACCAATTTCTGGTGGCCTTAGTCTCGATCTTAGTCCGAGCCATCTGTACAAACTCTATAGAAAGGCTGTGCTCTGGAGCGATCTCAGTTTCAGTACCTGTGGTCTCAGATACAACACTGCAAGAACCAACCTTTGAAGTCAAAATCATACAGCTCCAGAATTTCTTCAAACAAAAAAACTGCAAACAGATCTAGCCCTCGAACTGTAAAATTCTAAATGGGTTTTACACACAGAAAGATAAATGTAAAAATAACATGTTAGCATATGCAATAGTTAAACAGGTTTGCAAAACGAGAATACTTTTTGTGGTTAATTGTAACAAATAACAATAGCTTTCATTTGGAAATAGTAGTTTTATAAAACAGTTTGAACAATCTGCACCTTCTGATTTTATTGAATGCTGTCTGCTAATTTCTGCTAACACCCCTATCATGAGTTGGCAAGAAAATATATTTGACATCAATAAATTGAGACTGCATGATGTACCAATTTATCACACAAATAATGCAAAAGTTCAATAGTTCCAACTAACATTCTTTTGTGTATTGTTTAGGTTGTCTTTGATGCTATTCAATCATAATCATTTACTGCCCTGTTTTTTAACTACATGTATATGTGAAAAATTTAAATTCACTTTAGTCAATATTACATTGAGGATCTAAATAATCAGCAGTATAATATCAAAAGACACATTCACATCAGACACTATAAAACACAGACATACCCTTCCAAACAAACACAAAACACACACACACACACACACACACCCATATACACAGCACTTTGTGCTTCCTACCTCTGGCATAGGCTCTGAGAAGAAATGGAGTGTGTACTCCCGGCCGAATCGCATCACTTTGCATTCAGGGACTTCATCCAGGCTTTGATGAGAGAAGAGGGAGAACCCCTCAAAGATGTATTCCCGCTTGTCGTAAACAATGACAGTCTGTGTCGAGGACTGTAAGAGATGATGGAGGGTGTAAAAGCATTCTGTTAAATACATGACTTATTGGATAAGAGGTTGCTTCCAGATTTAGAAATCAGTTGGTTCAAGACCTTGTCATGGCAGTTGCATCCTTGGGTAAGGCACTTTATCCCCATTACCCCATCCCTTGGAAAGGACGTAAAGCAGGGGATCTCTTGTCGAATCAAACAACTGAACTGTCCGAAACCGCCCGTCTTATTACTCCCTAAACCGCCCAAAAAAGCCCTTCCGTAAAATGCGCTTTAGTATCCATTGTACACCCGTAGTTCACTGAAATACCCGAAACCGCCTGTCCGTAAAATGCCCTCTAGTATACATTGTTATTACATTTGTACTCCCGTCTTTAATTTGAGCACCGTGAGCGCAATATTGCTGTACTTCCAGGAACCATACCATTTTCTTTTTTTTTTTTTTTTTGGTATTTTACAATCTTCAATGACCTCAACGGTTACAGAATGCCACACACTTCATCAATAAGACAACCCTGGGTGGTGATGGCCCCTTTCAACACTGTCAACACTCTCAGCCAGACCCCTTCTATGGTATATAGCTGCTGCCTTGTTAAAGAATACATGATCCAATATTGCACGCCATGTGCAATCCAGCATTTGGGCTACCAAGCATGAGCTATGTATACCACAAACCGTGAATAATTAAACATGTACATTGCACAAACCGTCGTAAGTCATTTGATTATTTAAAACATTCTTGCTTTAAGAACTTGACCATCATGCTCATTCATGGTTGCAATTCTTGGTGGTTGTTATCAATAAAGAGAATAGGATATGAAATAGCCACTTATTTTAGCAAGTGCACACATGGTACATTTTTTTTTAAATTTCAATCTCAGTTACGATCATAGAATGACTTTATTCACACATCCCATGACTGACTTCCTACTCATTCCATCACTCACCAAGAAGTTGGTGGTAGGCGAGATGGTGATGCGATAATGATGCAGTCGTCCAGCGTTGTTGGTGAAGGGATCGCAGACAGGGATGGGCTCCTCTCCAGGGTAGATGTTGTGGCGGATGCCCGACTTCTGCTGCTTCAGCTGCACTTGCACAGTGGACCGTCATTCATCTGCCAAATCAAGAAATTTATGTCTCAAAGGCTGACTGTGTCCTTGATTTACACACCCCGAAATGAACTTACCAGACCAAATTAGTTAAAACCATTGACATTTTAAAAATTCTCATAAATCTTCACTTCTCACCAATCCTTGGGGCTGAAAACTCTGGTGTGGTGAAAATAAATGCTGGTAAAATTCAAATAGAATTAGTGGTGGGCGATATTATGATAATATCAAAATTACACGATGTTGAAAAAATATTGAATACATGATAATGATCTCATGATTATATTAAAATATTGCCAGAGGCAAGATATGACCCCAAATACCATCGATTATGAAAGCCTAATGAGGTAAATGCATGCACTGCAGTGGGAGGGACCAAGAAATTCCTATAGCTATGAATACTCTGCACACGAGTGCTACTGCCTATAATCAAATAGGTAGAAACAGGGGGTGGGGATATGAGAGACCTCCATGCTGTTCAGCTTATCAAACTTGTGGTATTCATGAGCAGTGGTGCATTTAGTATAACATAACTCTGTCAACACAGTGACCACCAAAAATTTATAAACAATCGTCACCATGAATGATCAATCTTCTGATGTAGTTACAAGAGGGTCTACAGAAAGCAAGATTGTTTTGACTACGTTTTGATTATAACAGTCCAACAGGGCTCACTGTACGCCTAAAATAGATTTATCTTCTTCATCACAAATCTGTTTTTCAACTCAGGCGATAAATCATGTTATCGACGATGTTTCTGTCCACGATAATCGAATGAGGTTTTAGATCAAATATCCCAGCTCTAATTAGAATACACACGTATGAATAGTTGTGAACTAACTTTGAATTTTATACAACCATCAAATTAGTCTGACTTCCAGACCTGATTCGTGTATCATCTTGTGAAAACTGAATTCCTGTCAATCAAAGCTTACAAGGTCAAAAATCATACCAGTGCAGTTGAATGATTGTCAGGCAATCATTGCTACATGTATGGTTGGATTCAACCAAATTCAAAATGGGTAGGTCAAAGCTTTATCCACTGTCTGAAAATTAGACGACCCAACGGCCCAATTTCAAATGATTTATTGTAAACATTTCAAAAAATCTACAACCTGTGAATCCCAAATTTTGAACACTGCATTTCTCAAATTTTCTCCAACATGCATATGTAAAAGGTTGTAGCTTATAGCCTATACGTTATAGAAGAACTTGTCTTACCCTAGTCACATGCCTCCTTTCTAGGGGCATATGGAGCATTTCATTTAAGTCTTTTGGACACTCTTGGCATGAATTTTGTACAAGACACAACCAGTTGCTTGTTACCTCTTAAACGTAAATAGCATGATTGGAGGTAGTCTTCAACTTTAAAACTAAAACTACTCTAGAATCAAGTCAACTACGCACGGATTCTACTGTGGACTTTTTGTGGTCAAATGTTCACTCAATTTAAAAGAACTACCATCACAGCACACCTTGTGACAGGCAAATTTGTCGTGTAGCTTTCTACGGGATCAATTTCTGTTGGGGCACAAGAGTAATTCAATGCTGGTATGTTCATGCTTGATTCTCCTTAAGAAAACAAATTCAAGACAAATCCTTCCAGCTAAGAATTACACCCCAGGTAGTGTATACATTGGTATATATCTGAAATCATCTGCTTCTTGAGGCATTTTCAAGTGTTCCAAAATCATATAGCTTTTAGCATGTTCGAACCCTGTTGGACAGTAGCACATTGAGAAACTTTCGGAGTTGTAAACTTCAAACAGCTCATGCTGTCTCAACTCATGTGTGCAAAGGAATCAGCAAGACAATAAAACATTATCAAACTAACCTCGCCTGGTTCGTTGAACCACAGATTCTCGGCCAGCCTCCATGGGTGGTTCTCCCTGTTCTGCATGCAGATCATGCGTTCGTTGTCCTCCTCGTTGTCGCTGTCGTCTGATGAGGAATCCGTGTCCGAGTCGCTGTCGCTGCTCTCGCTCCCGGAACAATCCGAATGCTCATCTGGTACGACACAATAGGGGAGGCGGTAAGGAGAGGGCAGAGGACAAATTACTAGCCCCCACCCCAACCCAAGAAAGTTGTTGTATTGGCATAACCCGACCCGCCCTACAAAATATCCTACACCCTCTACTTTTATTGCAGCAAACATGTGAATCAGTAAATTATGCAGTGCGTAATATATGTCCCCGCCGAAATTGCAGATCTGTGGAATGGCATGAATGTTTGTAATAATACACCTGTATGTGACAGTTAATTCTTATAGATAAATATGAGAAATTTATTATTTGATTATTTTTATGTGGTGATTATAATGCAAAGACATTACGAACAGCTACTGTTAAGATAAGGTGGAGGAATACAACTCTAGACAAGTTGTCATTTTTCGTTAATTTTAACTAAATTTGCATAAATTTGCATAATTAATGAATTTCTATCATCTAAACCAAACAACTGAAATCCGCAGTGACATGACAGAGAAGAAAATGTTAAACATTTCAAGCACACACAGACACACACAAACACACGTACGGAGCCTGTTTCATAATCCCCTTACTAACTTTGTTCGGTGGAGGCAAAAACGTGTTCTGAAAGTGGTGGTTCTCATAAAATTCAAACGAATAAAGAAGAGGTGCCAATTTGAGTGATGTAAACTCTTGAAACTTGTGTCTGCAGAACTTATTGAAAATTTGAACATTTTGAATGCATTTCAGCACACTGCAACTGAAGTATACAGTGTATACATGTACTGTCCCGACATCTTGGTGTAGTTTTGAATATTTGTATTGAGGCATAGTATGTATGTATGTATGTATGTATGTATGTATGTACATGTATGTACGTATGTAATGTATGTATGTATGTGTGTATGTTGTGTGTGTATACATTATGCATATGTGTGTCTTTTTGTGTATGTGTTGTGTGTGTGTACATTGTGTGTTGTTTGTGTGTGTGTGTGTGTGTGTGTGTGTGTGTGTGTGTGTGTGTGTAAAATGGAGGCATCATATTAAGAATGAGACACCAACCCCCCCCCCCCCAAGAAAAGAATCATGACCATGTTGTAATTACAACAATTTTTTAGGCCAAATAAATGGAGACAGGACAAATTACTGGCAGAAAGACATGACTGGTATAATGGATGCAAAAGAAAACACTTTCAAACAGATTCCATTTATTTACATCAATAGATTTATTTTTGTAGGTAAAACAACAGTGGAAGTCGGACATAGCAAGGTTGACAAGAGCTCTAGGTTCCGTGTTATATTTAATGTAAAAATATGCCATCACATATCTCTTTAGGTATCTAAAATTTCAAAACTATTGAGAAAAAAAGTCATAGAATGGCAGCCCAAAATATTTATGCATTGCAAATTAATGTCAATCTTAAATGAAATACAACCTGTCACAAGCACAATAAGCAAGTTATGGCCCTCCTCACTACAATGCATTTGTATACACTGCGATCTGGATCATGTAGCTCATAGTTCTAGTAAGTTGAAGTTGGGTATCGCAACACTACCAATTAGTAATAATGGGGACTGCTACAATTTTAATGTCACAACTGATAGATTCCCGTCGATGAAAATTGTTGTCTTTCCTTTCAGGATCCAAAGTAACTGTACTCCAATTTTGCATTAAAAAACAGCAGTTTACTAGCTGTGTTTTAAACTGAATGTATGGAAACAAATAAATAATTTGGCATAAAGGTAGGTGTTCATTTAGTAGTTATGATATATGTTCAAGGAAAAATCAAATCTCTGTTATCTACGCCTGAAAAATCACAATTGAGACATTAATTTGTATTTTGTTGTAGCTTTTGTTAACATCAAAATGATTTTCAACCACTGAATACAAGCTTGAACATACATGTACATATTATACACACAAGTTACATAACATATTTCGCTGAAAGACATAGGCTAACATCGTGGAGCTTTGATTTTAAAACTTGTCAAACTGTATAAGTGAGCTACATAGTCGTGCTTAAATGGACAAATAGTTTGATAGTTATGCTGCCACTGGCAAGATATGCATGAATGAACGTCACACATGAATTACCACTGCAGTATAAAATAGCCTAGATCTACATACAGTAAATCTATGGGAGGAAATGGGCAAGTGAATCTGGTCAATTTTAGTGCTTGTAGATTTTCACTTTTTTAAAGCACTAAATCATCACTTTGAAACAACAATTTTTTTCAGGGCTTCATTTTTAGACCTTATCAAAGACACTTGGAGCATGGCGGATTATGTAGCTCACATATTTTTAAACTGTGGTCATTGTTAGTCTTTGGCTTTAACATCAAAATGATTATCAATCACAGAATACAAACTTGCACATGTACATTTCATACACACAAGTTAGACAACATATTTTGTTTAAAGTTGAATAATATCTTTACCAGTGGGCTTCACCATAATTGGCAAATCAAAGTATGTTCGACCATCACATCCCAGAGCAGGGTTAATCGGCTTAAAGTCCTCATCTGGCGCATTAATCAACGTACAACCCCCTGCATTGCCACCAGACCCTGCTAACCAACAGAAGCCCAGATCAGATGGGCTAATTGATATAAACTCCATGTGAATACCGTCCCAGCTCTGCCCATAGTTACAATGTCACGTGGCGCCACAAGGCTCCCATGCATACTATGGAGAGGGCCTTTGCCTCCCGTGGTATACCTCACTGCATATGTCATCTGGGTAAGGTATCATACCACTTACTATTTCCATTTCCTAGAAACTATGT
>JZLH01S0033001.1:8971-30074 GCA_001188425.1 Eucidaris tribuloides
TTTCTTTTCTTTTCTCCTTGGTTTGGGGGTTTTTGTTTGTTTTTGCTGGCCGATTCGGGGGGGGGGGGCACGTGCCCCCGTAGTGACACTGAATACAATTTGTAGGAATGCAGAATGGCGCACACGCAAAAGGTGTGCCCCGTGGTTGATGAGTTTGGAGGAGGAATTTCTTCGCAAATTGTTTGATTTTGATATTGTAGGGCCTATTTGTTATATTTGCTCAGCTATTGCTGGTTCAAAGTAAGTTACAGCGGTAATCCTGCGAGCGAGCGGTTTTGAAAGCGACGATAATTCCTTTAGAAGAGAAGAAGAATCTGTATTTCGAAAAATGTCAACGATTAAATAAAGCAATCCTATCAACGCTACACTCTCGTCAAAGATTTAAAACACATTATTCAGATTCATGAAACGGCCTGCAACAGCATTACACAAACCTTTACGACATTAAGCCAGATTTTAAAGGCAGTGGATCTCATTTGCAAATATCCCCGCAGACCAGGAAAAGATAACCCATGCCCTAGGGCTAGTGATGAAGGGCATGTCTGTGAAATCTGGGAGTCAGTGATTGTCTAGAATTTGAAAAATGCGAAAGATAAACACTAGCCGTTTAGTGTATGTTCTATGGTAGGAATTTTTTCCTCGCGAGAAAAAATTCAAATCAGAGTCTAACGATCACTATAATTACACTAAAACTGACTTTTTAGGTCCTATATTTTGCTAGAGGTTCCCAGATGGCATTTTCTTCTAAATGTCATTGTATTTTCACAATGTTAATTTTTAGGCATGCAAAAGAGATTCCCTGCCTTTAAGCAGTTTTGGATAAAATTTAAATAAAAAGAACAAGGACTTACCCTGATAAGTCTATTTCAACAATTGACTTAAGATCACTATGTCTAACTCGGCTCATCCCAGTTTTCTTTTCTTTCTCTTCCTTTCCCTTTTCTTCGTTTATTTTTTTTTTTGCCGAGCGATTGGGGGGGGGGCACGTGCCCCCCCCCCGAGTTCGCACGCATCCACTTATATTCGGTGATTCTGCTTTTCCTCTAGTTATTCCAGGTAGATTCTTGCAGCCTTTTCACAGCTGAACTCCTTCGAAGCGTTTGATTGGTCCTGCTTTCTATGGGGACTCGGCTCAATGCAACGGCCCGCTTCCCATCCGCGTTCCCGACTCCTAATGGAGAGCTGGAATTTTCGATGGACGGGCTTCATTGTCTTAGAATTATAGGCCTTACAAAATTTATTGAAGAATGATTAGAGCTGTCCTTTTTAAACAAAGATTGCCGAATGAGTTAAGTGATGAGATACCCTTGTTATTGCCATTTAAGTGAGTTTATAGCTTGTTCAAATGTTTTCTCAATTCATTCTACGCCTCCCTACTTCAAAAGTATTGCAACATACAATATACGCAAGCATTTTACACGTTAAAGTGGGTCTCTCTAAAATGATGTCCTAACTCCGCTTATTATTGAAAATTACAATTTTTTTTAAAAATATTTAAAAATAATCATGAATATACTTTTTCATTCCTTCTCGCACAGGCGGAGAGATTTATAAAATGCAAGCGCTGCCCTCGACATGAGGGGATGCGAACATAAGTTTAACCGCTTTTTTTTTTTGCTTCCCGTAAAGGGGTGGGGATGTTAATATACACATAGCATGCTAATTCGGGTTTCAGATAACCTATGGACACGGTTTTAAATGGTTTGGAACAGTTTTCCAGAAAACAATAAATTGTCAGCGCTATGATCCTCTGAAGGGGTCTCAGAAAGAGAACCACGCCCCTCGAAGACGAAGTGACCTCCTATCTTCAAAGAGCATGACAAGGGGACCGAGGCTAACTCAATAAAATATGGCTTTTTCTTCGCATCATTATATCCAGTGTACCGAGAAGTCTCATGACAGTAAATTTTAAGATGTTTACAATAGTAAACTGCCTTTAGAATAGAACAAGAGTAAGGAATTATATCTTCAAGAGGTCTTGTTTAAAATATGGCGCGTTTCCTCCTTACCACTGTCTTATGAAGATAGGAGGTTACTTTCGTCTTCGAGGGGCGTGGTCTTCTTTCTGAGACCCCTTCAGAGGATCATGGTGACATTTTTTGTTTGCTGGAAGTCTTTCCAAACCATTACAACCGTTTCATAGGTAATCTGAAACCGCGTGGGCGCGCTTGCATTTGATAATCTCTCCGCCTTGGAGAAGGAACAAGAAAGTATATTCATTGATTTATATAAAAAAAATTGTAATTTTCCTAAAATAAACGGAGTTAGGACATCATTTTAGAAAGACACCTGATGATGATGATAATAATAATGATGATAATAATAATAATGATGATGATGATGATGATGATGATAATAAGTGCCAAAACAAAGCATAAGTCTGTATTCATATATTTCAATAATAATCACTGAAAAAATAAGAAATATGTGTATACATATCGTCGTGCAACTGTCTGCCTGCCTAATGTAATATACGACAAAGGAATTTCAGTAGCTCTTGGCAAACAATAGAATCCCTAGTTGTGGTTAAGACTCATTGTTCCTGGAATATTCTTTGACAGGCTGCACTAATGATGTAAACATGTTTTGTGTCCTTGTAAATGAAAGTCTAGATTAGTTATTTATAGCAAAGATGTTGCTAGAGACATGTAGCATTCTGTTACGGAAATGTAGAGGCTGACCGGAACGTTCCCCATTTTATTGCCTATCAGCAGCATTATGAACCACCCAGTATTGTGAGTCTCATACCATTTCATTTGTATATACCTGTAATGTAATTAAAGCCACTGGCTAACATTTACCAAAGTAAAAAAAAAAAATTGAGCTATAATCCATGCCGAAAGTGTCTTTGATAAGGTCTAAAAACAAAGCCCTGAAATTTTTTTTTTTTATGATTCTTTAGTGCTTTAAAAAGTGAAAATCGCAAGTTGACCGGATTCACCTGCCCATTTCCTCCCATAGACTACCTGTATATGAATCTAGGCTAATTTTTACTCGCCCAGAGTACTAATTGTTTATTCATTCATATCTTGCCAGTGGCAGCATAAATTTCCAAACTTTTGTATTCTAGTGTGTTTACTAACTGCCAGATTTGAAGTTGTATTTAACGTACAAAATAATAATGATGATAATAATAATAATAATGATAATAATAATAACAATAATAATAATAATAATGATGATAAGGATAATAATAATATTAATGTGATAAGTGCCAAAACAAAGCATAAGTTTGTATTCATATAATATTTCAAAAATAATCACTGAAAAATAAGACAAATATGTGTATACATAGCGTCGTGCAACGGCCTGCCTGCCTAATGTAATTTACGACAAAGGAATTTCAGTAGCTCTTGGCAAACAATAGAATCCCTAGTTGCGGTTAAGACTCATTGTTCCTGGAATGTTCATTGACAGGCTGTACTAATGATGTAAACATGTTTTGCGTCCTTGTGAAAGGAACTCTAGATTAGTTATTCATAGCAAAGAATTTCTACAGAGAAGTAACATTCATCAGCATTGTGAACTGCCAGTACTCTATGGTTAAAAATCTCATGAAATTACTAAAAAAAATAATAACAGTTTTAATGTGTCATAACGTAAGGAAACTTACATTTTGATTTAATTGGAGAAATCGTCGGCTAGTTGACCCACAACTCCATGTGATGACATTTTATGTCAGAAAAAAACCTACAGGATGATAATTCAAAAACTCTTCAGGACTTAATTTAAGAATGAAAGATCTGCAGGTGCAGAAATATTTCGCCGAGATAAAAACTCAGATTTCTGAAAGTATGGGCTGTTGAAATGAATTGATGATAACACCCATAGGTTTGCAGGATTTTCTGCGGCCAAATTTTCACGGCCAAATGTTTTTTTCTCCGCCAAAACATTTTATCCTTTTCCCAGCCAAACAGAAAGCGAAAAGCGTAGGGGCAACGACGACGAAAACATTTTTGCCTGCCAAAAGAACATTTTTTTCCAGCCAAACAGCATGCGACAAGCAGAGGGGGGGGGGGCAAGGGAGCCCAAAAAAATCATGTTCATTCCCGGGAAAAACGAAAAATCACGATCGAGTGGAACTCATGTTCGGCCAAAAGGGAATATTTTCGGGGAAAGGGGGGTGTTTTCCTGGCAAAAGGGGGGGCTCAGGGTGTTAATCCCTTTTGTAAAAAGGAGGCGTCCTCGTTGGAAAAAAATCCGAACAATAGTCTTAGGAGTTTTTCCTGGCCAAATTTCTTCCAACATTTATTCCGTCATGCGAGAAAAACTTGGGGGGGGGGCCTGTACGTTACATACCGTCGGAAAATGCTCCCCCCCCAGAAAAAGACATCTTGAGAGCTTTCACGGCCAAATTTACGGCAGCGAGCAAAACTATCTCCTTCACAGCCTAAACTTACATCTTAGGGGCCAAATTTTCGAAAATCAATCATTGTGTCAATCCAACCTCATGAATCTCTCTACTTTGAAAAAAATAGCGGACAGCCGCCCCTTGGCCCCAACCACCTACTCCCCCCCCCCCGTAGCGCCGCCCCGGACAGACAGACAGATGATACATGGACAGATAGATACACACACTCATACATACATACCTAATACATACATACATACCTACATAACATACATATATACATACATACATGCAACAAATTATTCATAACCCTGTCAAATTTCCGGTTTTTTTTTTTTTTTTTTTGCATTTTTCTTCCCTGATAATTGATGGACTTGTAAAAGTTGGACTTAAGTTGAATACTATTATAGGCACATCCCCTTTCAATCAACACCTGTTCTGGTTTCACCCCATTTGCATAACAATAAATAGGCACTAATTACATTGTTACGGTCAATTCCAACATTATTCTTACTCCAAGGAAAAATGGCAAAAACTATCCTTAGCAAAGTATTTCTTTGGGATTGTTGCCACCAAACCCTATTTTATATCATAAAAAGCTGTCAGATGTTCTCCTCTTCGATATCAACACATTCTCTGTCACCATGGCAACCACTCCTTGAGTTTCAAGGGACTTCTTTGTTCTCATACTGGTCTTGAACTATTTTCTAGCATTTTAGGCGGGATGGATTTATGGAGAAGGGGTCTGCCATCCGAAGACTGTAATACTGATGTCCTACATTTACTTCTTGTTAAGGTTAAAGAGAATACACAGTACTGGTTGATGATGGACAAATTTTCATCAAAATTTCACATTTCTTTGGTTTCCAGGTGAAAGTGTATTACCTTTGCATTATAATGTGGGACTAATTCACTTCATATGCAATAAAAAGTTCAGGGATTGGCAGTTTGAACAGGGGAAGTTTTCCAATGGTTTTGCCTTCCAATGCTATAGTGTGTATGTCAGCAATTGACATAGTCCCACATACTAATTTCTGTGTTAGTACTTTGTCAGCAGTGATGATTTGTGTAGCAGATTTGTCAAAAATGAAGTGTTCTGTTGTTTTCAACTACTCTCTCCTGTACTAAAGTGACATTTTCAGAATACCATCTGTTCACAGAAGGTTTGAAAGCCGCTGATATCAAAATGATGTTGTTTTGCCAGTACTCAACCAGTACTGTGTATTCTCTTAAGTAACAATTTTGAGAGGAGACGGGTTACTGTTGGGTGCTTCCATAGGAACCTACTTCCTTTAATGACTCTTAGAGAGTTTCCTACGATATTTTGGTTCCATTCAGGATAAATATCATCGGAATAGCTTCTGTTTTGTTCTTGTGGGTATTGCTAATGTTTTACATTATCTTTTCTTGCAGGGCATGTAAGTATATTATACATCACATAGGGTTCCACAACCTGCACGGGTTTTAAGATAATTAGACAATACTCTGGAAACAATGAATCATATACTGACCCCAGAAATCCAACTAATTTGCCCCTTTTCTCTGTACTTAAAGAATATAGATAATTGTATGTATTTGATCTGCGGGTAAGGAGTGTCCTCAAGGCTGTCAAAGTACTTGTAAGCGCCAATAGCCATAATGCAAAGTTCATCAAGGTATATGCAAAAATACACACTGTTAATACATGATTTCAAACTATGAAAATTACATCAGTTTGCTAACCCTAGATATCATGAGAGGCTGACATCACCTGAAAAATCATAACAGAGGTTATCTTGATCATTTGAAAAAAAAAATAGAACCAACCTATCACAGGAAACCCCCAAAGAGACACTCCTTGAAGTCGATTTCCATTGCCAATAGCCAACAATAACCCATCTCCTCCTAAAGTTGTTACTTAACCCTTTGTTAGCTGGGGGGTCAAATTGACCCACCTCCCCACCTTGACGAATCTCGCGACTACTCCGCCGCACAAAATTTTTTGACCGCATCGCTTTCTTTTTACTTTCAAGTCTTGTGCATCTTTTGAGACCATTTTCGTGAAAATCAGACATACCGCTACGACGTTGCGCGACTTTTTATACATGCATGTCAGCCCAAAAATTGCTCAAAAACGTGATTTCGTGTACAAAATCAATGCAAATTGTGTTTTCAGCCAAAAACCATAAATGTATGATTATTTTTACTTTTACAGGTTAAAATGGATTAAGTTTATGCTGTTTATGATCACAAAAGTGTCCCCGACAAAGTTCATCCATGAACAATAAAAAATAAAAGGTCGAAAAACAAAGAAATACATATGAAATTCACAAAATAATAAAATACATAAGAAAAAAATTCTGATTCGGCCAATTTTTTTGTAGATAATTGTTAGAAATGTCAAAATGAATAATTTCACCAAAAAATAGCATTCTACTACCTATTGTAAGCGAGTTATAAGCGAAAACATAAATTCATACATTTATTTCCATAATTAATTACTTTAAAAATATAACAAATAAATTTTTGGAAAATTTTACTACACAGTCTTGTAGTTTACATCCAGCTCTATGCGCGTGTAAATTTTCGCGGCGATCGCGAGTTCTGCGGCCGAGATCTGAAGGGACGTCAAATTGACCCCCCACCCCCCCCCCCCCCCGTAAAAACCTGGTCTGAAATAGCCCAGTTAAAATAGGGTTAACTTTGATAAGAAATGGTGGTAGGACATTGGTTTTGTGGTGCTGGGAGTTTCAAACCCAATTTTGATACCTTCATCTTGCCTTAAACATGAGAAACAAACCGATGAACTGTATAAGAACAAAGAATCCCTCGAACCTCAAGGAGTGGTTGCCATGGTGGCAGGGAATGTTTTAAAGTTCAAGATCAGAGGAGAACATCTGACAGGTATTGATGATATAAAATAGCTTTTTGGCGGCAAAAATCTCGAGAAAGACTTTGTTTATGATGTTTTTGCCGTATTTCCCTTGGGGTATGAATAATTTTGGAATTGACCGTAACGATGTAATTAGTTCCTATCTATTGTTATGCAAATGAGGTGAAACCAAAACAAGTGCTGATGATAGGGGTTATTCAATAGTGTCAAACTTAAGTCCACATTTGACAAAGTCCTTCACTTATCAGAAAGAAAAAATGCAAAAGAAGTGAAATTTTGAATTGAATTGTCATGAGCATAAGAAACACAATCTGCACAACAGTTAAAAGTCATAAGCTAGCACCATTTAATATCAACCTAAAGTAAATTCACAATCTGGAATATAACAAAAATATTTATTTTTGCTAAAAAAATCTCGAAGTCGAGAAATGTAGTAAAACAATGTCATTCGCTAAAGTGTCACCATACAGCAATGAACTGGACTGACAGTATTATTTTAAGAAATTTATAATGGAATATACTATTTCGATTTATGTAACATTCCCTTCAACAATGTTTCCCAAACTAACTCAGGATTTTGATGTGACCGTCTATGTACATGTACGAATTAAAACATTTTTGTACTTTTAATACAGTACAACGTGCATATGATATCCAGAAAATCATTTGATTGGAAATTACACAACCAATATCTATTAGTATTTAACGAGTCCAAGATCGATATAGACCAGGGGTTCTCACATAGCGGCGCGCGCGCCACTTTTGGCCCTTTACGCCCTTTATCGGGCCCCTGGACCCCACGCCGCGAGGTTTTGCTCGCTCCGCTCGCAGTGATACCAAAAGTTACCTTTTTTTTGGAAGTATTTAGTACTTTTCAGTTCCAAATGTGATTTTGAGCTAAATGCCTCAAAATGCCCTTTTTGGGTGGGATCACTTTGTGCACATTTCTGTTGAAAATAGATAAAAATACCTTTTTACAAGCAAAATTACATATTTTTTTTAGACTGAAGATATTTTTTTATTCATAAGAGGTTGGCATATATATCTGCGCTCGCTTCGTGTGTTACATAGTGGCGCATTATAAATTATCGATAACAAATTTGGTGCTTGTTACATAGTGGCGCATTATAAATTATCGATAACAAATTTGGCGCTTCAACAAAAATAATTGAGAAACCCTGATATAGACCATCGAGGTAACTTTATAGACATGATAGATATGCAGCACAAGACACCTCATTAAATAACCACGTGAGTGGTTATTGTGACACTGATCCTGGTTGGTTGGGACATCATCCGGGTTAACTCCAATCCAGTTTCTATATCGCTTCAACCATCATACCTGGGGGCCATACAGGACCATGACAAAAGATGTTTATTTAAATTATGCAATGTTTTAGTTCAAAGACAGCTGCCACCGTGAACTATTGCGTCAAATTTTGATATGCTCTCAGACAGGGCTGCCACTCAAAATATTAATTTTCCCCTACGCCGCATGCGTATTTTCCCCTTCGGACACTTCTTTCCCCTACGCCCAATAGGCCAAGTTTTCCCTATACGGAACTATCTTTTCCCCTACAAAAATCCACTTTTCCCCAAGAAGGTACATTTTTTTCTACAAAATAACCTTAGTAAATGCAAGAGATTTATTTCAATTTTGAAAGTTGGCATTGTAATCATCTCGATACTGCGGCAAGCGCGAGTTACGGTTTCCGTAATTATACGATATCGTGACCAACTTGGACAATAGATTTACCCAAATAATGTCTACAGACGAATATATATGGGAGTTCTCAGAAAATCTTTGAGGATTTAAGAATATTTGTTGAAAATTGTCAAAACTCCCTACAAATCATCAAAAATCCCTATACTTTCCCCTACAGAAGGTCATTTTCCCCGTAGGGATTCCCTACTCCCTACGGTTGGCTAAAATTCCCTACGGTAGGGATTTCCCCCTACGAATTGGCAGCCTTGCTCTCAGATGGCCCCGACATGGCGGACAAACTTTAAGCGTTACGGTGCTCTGCAATCGGGATTGGTTGAAAGTATGGCTAGACAAAGTTATCTGCATGGAAGACGTGGCCATGCATGTGTATATCTTAAGTTACGTTTGTGGAAGACGTTGTAAATTGCGCCATCAAGTGTCCAGTATTCAAATCAACGAATTCCTTCTTTTTCTTTTACTTTGCTGTCATAACAATACAGTACCAAATATTTCAAGACTTCTACACCCAAAAGTAAGATCATCTAAAAAAAAAATGGCCTTTCCTCATTTCAACATTCAAATATTATGTTGATCAGAAAGCCGGAATCCTAACGATCAAATAATTTATATTATCAAATACTAACTATTTCAAGACATTGGCAAACTACAAAGAATATTATCTTGAAATATTACTTTTCCTCATTTCAACATTTGATTATACCTGTATGTTGATCAGAAAAACAGACTCATAACGATCTACGAAGAATTTCATGGTTTAACTCACACAACATTTAACAATACAAAATCATCCGTAGAGCCCCACACTTCACGCCTATACTGTCAGTTATCAAATGAAATATCCAAATTAAATGAAGAATGAATGTTTAATTTTTTGATTTATTTGCTCTATCCACGTACAATTCCCAAATGGAATTTCATACCTGAGAATGTGAAACATGTGCAAAACCATAGATTCACAATTAAGCTGTCAAATCTAGATGTTAAAGACACCTTTTAACACCGTGGAAGCCATATTTAAAGAATTGTCAAACTATGATATCTGACCTACATGATGATAGTGTTGGAATGGAGAAATAAATATCCTGAAACACCAAACTTTGGACAATTATGATGTCACTAGCAAAATATGTAAAGATAAGTATGGGCACATGAATTAATGTCCTGGTAACAAAGATTCTGTGACACAACAGTTAAAAGGGAAACTGGAATGGTTGCTTACTGGTTTTTCACCTTTTAAAAGCATTTTCACTTCATAGAAGCAATGATCGTTTTGGGCCACAATTTTCGGGGGTGCATTGTTTGACGTTATCCTAGACATTTTGTAGCATGGAGGATCATATAGCTAGACATGTTTAAACTGGAAACATTGTTAAACATGTTAAACGATGTCTTTAGTAATAACCTGGTCTAACAGATCCATTTTGAAATACAGCTGTACATTGAACACTGAACCGTAAAACGCATTAGGGCGTTGTGTGCAGTAGTGAACCAAAACCAAAATAACGAACAATTTATTGGTATTACAAAATTACAAATTACGTAAAAAAGTAGCATGTTTGATAACGAAGCTTTTCGATCTGCAACTCATCAGTTTATCACGCGGATATGAACAAATTACAAAAACAACAACTAGTTATTCAGGTCGACTGTAGCTTTCAGTATAAAGAGTTGTTGTTGTTGTTGTTTTGTAATTTGTTCATATCTGCGTGATAACCTGATGAGTTGCAGATCGAAAAGCTTCGTTATCAAACATGTTACCTTTCAAAGCAATTTGGACAGTATATAATTCAAATAATACGTCCATCCGAAAACAAGGACTTCTCAACAGCTATGCCACAGGCTCCAATGTATATGCCGCTGATTGGACAAAGTAGGTCGCGACCGCGAGTTCTTTCTTAACGAGTTCCCATTTATCCGGGTCATCGTTATTGTCGATATCAAACATGGCGTCCACGATTCCCGCGAATTTTTGACCGGCGTAGGAGTTTTTACTGTTCGGTGCAAGGACGACGTGTCTGAAAGGAAATTAGGATAACAAAACTCTTTAAAGTTAGGGAATCTGTAAAGGACTTGCCTGTGAAATCTGAAGATCAGAAATTATCTAGATTGTGAAAAATGCGCAAAAAACAATAGTGCAATGTATGTTCTAGGCACACTGTTCCAAATCTCACTTAGGTATATCAGGCTGATTAGAGTACTTATGTAATGCCAGACGGTCGTACTGACTTGTGTCAGTCACTGAAAGGAATACACGATCATCTACGCGTACAAACTTGCACTATGGCACTGTCCATGGACGTAAAAAGAGACCTAAAATAAACTAGTAGAGTTGTAGATTTTTTTGTCACTAGAGACATAAAATCAAATCGAAGTCAAATGTTTACCATAATCAAGGGCGTAGGCTGGGGGGTGCACTGGGTGCACGTGCACCCCCCCCCCCCCGGCCCCGCAGAGCAAAGAGTTCCGCTCCTGGCAGCAAAAAGAAATTTTCACCACCTTTTCTGCTTTCACGCCCCGATTTTCCAACTTTAGTTCCACCTCCAAGATGTGCACCTTCCCCACACAAGTTAGTTCCACCTGCCGCCAGTGTGCACCTCCCCCATGCACATACCAGCCTACGCCTCTGATAATTCCATTAAAACTGCGTTTCCAGCTTCTTCACTTTGCTGACAGTTCTTAAATAACATTTTCTTTTTATAAGCATTTGCACAATGTTAAATTCCAGGCGCGCAAAAGAGACACCCGATCTTTAATTATACCGTATTATATACATAATTATTAAAGGAAGGAACACAATAGTGAGTGACCATTTATGTATTCGTTGTCTGATTTATACAGTATAAAAACACATGTCATGAAAGGAAACGAGTAAAAGAAAGGTGAGTGGCTATAAAAACCTACCTGTCTGACCTTCTAATCAACATATTCCGTTGCAAACATCATTTGGTTGATTAATTGATTCAGTCATTTATTCATCCATTCACTCAGTGATCAATTGACCGATTGATTGATTGATTGATTGATTGATTGATTGATTGATTGATTGATTGATTGATTTCATTGATTAGATTGATTGATTGATTGATTGATTGGATTGGATTGGATTCATTGATCGATTGATTGACTGATTTCTTCATTCATTCATAGGATGATTGATTGATTGGGTGATTGATTGATTGAATGATTGATTGATTGATTGATTGATTGATTGATTGATTGATTGATTGATTGATTGATTGATTGATTGCATTGATTGCATTAATTAGATTGATTGGATTGGCTTCATTGATCGATTGGTTGATTTCTTCATTCATTCATTCATTCATAGGATGATTGATTGATTGGGTAATGGATTGATTGACTGATTTATTGATTGATTGATTGATTGATTGATTGATTGATTGATTGATTGATTGATTGATTGATTGTTTGATTGATTGATTGAACATAATATAACAGAACACTACATTATGACATGATGACAGTGTTATTAAATAATGCAGGAAATGAGGTTTTTATTTCACCTTGTATTTCTGTTTAATTAAACCGTATACATAATGTAAAAATGTAAAAATGTATAATTTGTAAAAATTATACAAGTACATCATTTCCTCTGCATGTCCAAAAAAAAATACATTGTGCAAATACATCGGTGTATAGGAGAAAATGCCATTGAAGAACCTAAGCAAAAGTACTGTATATGAACTAGAAACTCAGTTTTGTTGATCTAGATCAAAATTTGGATACGGAAATGAACTTTCGTGCCCTTCCCGATTAATTCCTAAGACACTCCCAGATATGTTTGCAGTCACAACGCAGATATTCGTAATATATTCCAGGAAACAATTAGTTGCACACTTTGTTTGCGTCTGACGCGGACAGAATCTTGAAATGAAATAATATGTATCTGCAATCCGTTCTAACCTTGTTGGCGCTCTAGTGGACGTCAGCCCTTATACCAAAACAGACTTTTCAATCATGTAGACAGTGAAATAATAGTGTTTCTACCAAAAGCGACAATATCACGATAAATCTGATTAAACCTTTCATAACCCATAGACTTTACATGTGATATAATGAATGTGAAACTGAAAGGGTTAAACCCACCTCGTGGTTGGACGTCCAGTCAAACCCATCGGGTCAATGAAGGCTCGTTCCAAGTACATCATCTGATCGTTGGCCTTACGGACAGACAAAATACTGGATTGGGAGAAAAAAGATAAAATACATAAATATTGATTAGATTACTGTGATAGAAATGTTACTGAAGGTGATTGATACCCCCTCCCCATCAGGATTCTGATTTAGGCCTATAACCAAAATAGTATGTCATTACCATGGCAAGGTAGTTTCTGACACTTTAGAAAAAAATGTGTCTTGTAACAGCTTCACCCGGCCATGACATGTGTTTGCCAAATTTCATGAACTTTGCTTGACTGAAAAATGAGGAAGTTGTTTAATTTGCAATATTTTCCCAATTTATCGCCATACTATGCTGCCACTACGGCAACGCAGTTTCCTGGTGGCAGTTCTACGAGGGGTTAGGAGTTGTGGTTCAGTGTGTTTAACTCCCCCCCCCCCCGCAAGTGAAAAATCATTTAACCTAAAAAACACGGTGTGATTTTTATATTACGCGTATTTTCCATAGACCCAAGCCTGAAATATTTCGTACTTAGTCTCCAACCGGTCAATAACATCCCTCATGGTTTCAACCCCCCCCCCCCTTTATAACAAGAGGTTATTGGACACCACAGAAAGTAATCCTACAGTTGCTGGCTCAAATCCTCCTTCAACCAAGATTTCCTTGCTATTTTATAATTCGAAGAGAAAATGTTTAAGGATTTAGACTTGGGCTGTAGTCGAGTCTTTTTATATCCTAATCCTAGTCCTAGTCCGAGTCCAAGTCCTTCGTACCCGAGGTCGAGTGTTCGGCGTGTAAGCCTGGGTCCTTAAAAATGACACGAGTCCAATTTCGCGTTCTACTGCAGTACATGTAGTAGATACTTACTCATTCAAGTTAAGCCCCTTCAGTCGTTCCTTAAAATCGACTGCGGCTCTTGTGAAATTGTTCACTGCCGACTCGAAGAATTCTGAGGAAAGAAGAAGGATACACACACAAAAGAAAATTGTTATTTATCATCTTTATCTCTCCTGCGAAATCAATATTGATTCAGAAGGGAAATGCTGATGACATAAAACTCGCGATCCTTTTTATCGCAGTAGAGACAAAATTACATTACACTCTTCGTTCTTATAAGATAGAAGCAGAAACAAATTAGAAAAATTTGATCACCTATTCTGTAGTCAATATCATGGCCAACCAAAATGGACGCTTGTAAGAGCAAGTCCATGCAAATTCTTTTAGTGTGGATGGACACTGCACACAAGGTGGAGTGTGAAAAAAAAGAAACGAGACTATTCTCAAAGTGATTTTGTTTAAAATATACAAAGAAATTACTTATTGTGCCTTCAAAGTAATCTCTCCGAAAGATGATGCACTCCTGGATTCGCGGCTGCCACTTACGGAAGTATTTAGCAAAGTCCTCCTTGAGGTTCCGTGGCACCCTCATCACAATGACCTTGATCTTTTCTTCGAAAACAAGTCCCTTTAAGCACAGTCTTCAGCCTGGGGAGGAGTAAAGCAGTTCTTAGCCAACAAACAGATCAAAGCTCTGTACATCCCATCTTGCACCATATATACTCCCCAAGGCTGAAGATTGTGCACAAATGAACTCATTGTGCCTCTGTAGAAGAGATAACAGTCACTGTGACGAGTGAATTAATTTAAGAGACTTCAAGAAGACGAACTTTGCTCTTAGTGCTTCTGTGGGTGGCAGCCGTGAATCCAAAAGTGCATTAAACGTGGGAAGTACTTTGCATGAGAGAATAGGTAATTTCTATGTACATTTTCCCGCAAATCGCTTTGAGAAAAAAACTCATCTCTTTTTGCACACCATGTAAAGTTTAAGTTTATTCGGTTCTTAGCGCCATTTTTAGGCATTGCCGATCATGCCAATGTCCTTTCATTTGGCACCGTAGTGTTTACAGTGTCCGAGATCATCACGGAATATTTCTGTCTTACCAAAAGAAAGTCCTTCTTGAATCATCCTCTGGCCAATCTCGCCATATCGGAGACTTTCGAAGTACCCCTCGACGGCCAAAGGCGTAGTCCTCTACATCCATTGGTAAGAGAATCGAGTCCGCCAGTTGCCGCATCAGCTCGCCGAACAGTTGACCCGCTGCCAACATAAACTTGAATTCTGGATCGTAGAAGTTGGCCACCAGATCGAAGGTTTCATAGACGGAGTGGTATGTCGGGTACGATGCCACTGGGGTGGTCTTCTGTCGGGCAAATGGTACAAAAGTCAAGATATTTTCTGTAACAACTCATTTTAATGTTAAAACATCTTGACCAGGGTTGGGGAAAAACGTGTTTTATTTTAAAAAAAATGTTTTTTGGTTTTAAAACGTATTTTATTGTTTTAACACGTCTTTTGGGGTTTTTTTTTCGAAGGTCATATTTTTGATGTAAAATAAAGGCTGTATCTCACTGGCCTGGAGTTTAGTTGGTGACCAGTGGACGACGCCAATCTGTGTGACATCTTCTGGAGACTAGATGGGTCTCCACGGAGTCACAGGAACATCAAACATGTTCAATTTTTGTTGGATTCTTCTTCCAGTCTCCAGTAGGTCTCGGAGATGTTGCCTCATCGAGACCTACCTCGCCATATTTCCTTAACCCTAATTAGCCCGGGCTTTTTTGACACTGCTTAGCCCGAGGGGGCTAATTTGGCTCCCATTCAGGTCTCGACCGTGGATCGTGTGATCGCCGTGAAAATTTGCATGTGCATAGGGCCGGATGTAAACTCCAAGACTGGTGGATTTTTTAAAAATAATTAATTATGCAAATTTATGTATAAATCACATTCTTGCCTATAACTCACTTTAAACAGCTCGTAGAAGGCTAATTATTGGTGATAATATTCTTTTTGACATTTCTAACAATTATCTTCAAATTAAATAATTGCCGAATCAATTTCTTAACATATTTTATTGTTTCATGAATTTCTTAGTATTTCTTTGTTTTTTTTATCTTTTGTATTTTATTGTTTTTTCGATGAAGTTTGTGGGGGCACTTTTGCAATCATAAATAGCATGAAATCAAATCATTTGAACCAGTAAAAGTAAAGATAAGCATACATTTATTGGCTGAAAGCACAATTTATATTGAAATTGTACACAGAATCACGTTTTTTAAACAGATTTTGGGCTGACATGCACATACTAAAAGTCGCGCAGCGTCATAACGGTATGTCAGATTTTTGCAAACTTGGTCTCCAAAGATACGTGAGACTTGAAAGTAAAAAGTCAGTAAGCGGCGCGGTCAAAAAAATGTTGCACGGTCGTATGGTTGCGAACTTCGTCGGGGGGGGGGGGTATTTTAGTGCCCCCCCAAGGGCTATCTAGGGTTAACCCTAATATCCCTGGGGGACCATAGTCGCCCCCCCCCCCGGTCAAATTTCGCGCTTATCCAAAATGTTTTGACTGCGCCGTTCGCTGACTTTTGCGCAACTTTTTGTACATGCACGTCACCACCAAAACTGTTCCCAAACACAATTTTGTGTACAAACACAAAGCAAATTGCGCTTTTTCTATTAATTCATATATTTTCACTTTGATTGGCTGAAATTGATTAATTTTAGCATAATTATGTTTCAAAAAGTGTTTGCAAGAAATTTCACTGAAAAAAACAATGAAAATAAAAGGTTGAAAAAAACAATGAAATACATGAGAAATTCACAAGACAATAAAATACAGAAGAAATTAATTCTGATATGGTAATTTTTTGGAAGTTTATTGTTAGAAATGTCACAAAAACTATTTTCACCAAAACCTAACACTCAACAAGCTATTTCAAGTGAGTTATAGACGAAAATTAGGCATACATTTGCATAATTAATTATCTAAAAATAAAAATGTATTTTTTGAAAACCTAACTAGATAGTATTAAAGATTACGTCCAGCTCAATGCGCATTTAAATTTTCATGGTAATCGCATGACCTACGGCCAAGATCTGATGAACAAGACCAGAAATAGCCTAAATCTTCTAGGGCTAAGATTTCTAGTCTCCGGCAGGTTGCAGCGACGTAAGGGAGACGTCTCGAGACCTGCTGGAAACTGGAAGAAGTCTCCAACAAAATCTAACATGATTTGATTTTGGACCTGGCTAGTCTCAAACTCAAGGCGCCAACTAGCAACCATCCCCCATGTCAACGCGACATCGCCATCACATTAATTGATGAATCAATGAATGTAATTAGTCTCCGCAACTGTGCAGATGTCTCCAGCAGGTCTTGGAGATGTCTCCGAGACGTCTCCACGACTTCTTCTTGGGGAGAGCCCAAGCCATTTTTGGGTCTCCCGAGTCGCCATGGCTGTTCGGTTGTGGGAGTTGCGGTGACATCTCCTCCAGTGAGATCAGGCATTTAATAATAATCAGAGACTTTACATGACAGTTGGAATGCAGTTATTAATTAGAATAGATTGAGAACTTCAATTTAGTGTTGTATCTAAAAAGAATTTCTTTTGTATTGCTTCTTTTGTTAAAAAGAAACAAAAAAACACACTGCAAAATTATAATACAGGTGTCTATGGAGCATATTGATTTTTTTTGTAAAACAACAGGCGTTTTAAAACATGTTTTAAAACGTGATTTAAAACAACGTGTTTTAAACGTGCCAAACCTGATCTTGACATTAACGATACGGAATATAGACGGAATCTAAACTAGACAGAATCACCAAGCAAGCAGGGAAGGTAGCGGGTAGAAATTCAGAACCTATAAGAGAAAAAGTTAATCTAAAATTATTCAAGAAGTAAAACAAATCATACAAAACGAGCAACACCCACTTTTTACAAATTACGTAACACTGCGATCTGGAAAAAGACTACGCTCGATGAGCTGCAGAACACACCGGTTTTGAATTCCTGCGTTCCCTTTTCGATCAGCCTGTATAACCAATCATAAACTCTATCTGAATCTTCCCCTCTTCAGCAAATCTGAATATCCGAATTTAATTCTCAGGTCATTTCACAATAATGTTTCAAAAGTAATCAAATTGTTTGTTTCTTTTGTTATTTCTACATGTCAAATGTAAAATGTTATGTGATTATGTGAAATGTGAGCAAAACAAATTTCCTAATGGAAAATACAATCGAATATGAATCTGAATTTGAGTTGCCAACTTAAAGAGATGTAACAAGATAAGAAGTAGACCTCAAGCCAGGACACAATGATACTACTATCAAACATGACGCGTATTATACACCTATCAATTGTAAGACGCACCCCTCGACCCCCGGGAATGTGGGTCATTTACCAACAAATAATGACGCAGGGTACCGTCATGGAAGCATTTGGTTCGTCACAGCATGTGAATGGGGTGCGTCAGTTTGTATACGTTTAAATAGCCTAGGCACAGTCATTGTAAGAAAATGGTCCGTCATAGTCGAGACACACAAGTGCGTCATGGTTTATGAAAATCCGACTCACGTTTGACAAGTGACGCACCATTCCCGGGGGTCGAGGGGTGCGTCTTACAATTGATAGGTGTATTATTTCGGCTGTAAATATTTCCTCTCTGTTATACTAAAATACATTAGTCGCGGTCAAATTTGTTGTTCAGCTTACTATGGCTTAATTTCTACTTACCTTGTCATACGTGTATGTGAAATACAGGGCTGAGATACCGGCAAGTTGCACAAATGACGCGTGATCCGAGCCAGCACCCAAGGTACCAATCCTGGGGATCGATGAAACAAAAAGCAAAATACTTAGAAAAAATTATCCTAAATTTATGCCATTGTGCTTTCAACATGTTACGTCCATTTTACTGAAAACAGTGAAGAAATGTGTATAAAATGAATAACTTGCACCCGAACATTGTTATAAGGTTACAAAGGCCACATGTTTTAAAAGGCGTAGAATACTAACATCTGTTCGAATTGAATGAACATTTTATAGTGCCATGTATGATGCAGCTAGGAGATATAAGATGCTATTCAGGATCTCGCAAGATGAACTGGGATTTTTTTTGGAACTCCCTAGGATGGCAAATTTAGGCCGTGTTTTTATCTCAATTATAACATGAGTTTTTTTTTGTCTTTCCTGTATTATAATTTGATATTGTGTCTGCGAGTGGATTAAATGTCTGTTCACATCAGTACAACTGACAGCTTATGAAGTACTACCTTCAAGGGACTTAATCTCAGATTTAGAACATAATTCTACTTCATAAGCCTAATTGTTTGGAATCATGTATGGGTTGCACACCTGCTACCGATCAAAACGCCACAAATTCAAAGCAACGAAAGGTTGCCATTCAAATGCAAATGAGCACAACCGTGTATATAAGCACGACAAGCGCGCTCATTCACCAGTTTTCAAAGTGACAAAAAGACTCATCCAAATTGCTTCTGGGATCTTCTAAATACAAAGGAAAAAATGGGTGGTAGTAGTAGTAGTAGTATTTATTTTCCGTTTTAAAAACATATATAAAATAATACAAGTTTATAAACGACTGGATTAACCCAGTACATGGCCCTGGGAAGCGGGGGTACTGGGGGTGCTGAAGCACCCCCAGAAATTTTTCAGGGGGTGCGCAGCACCCCCTGCAAAAAGACGTGTATGTCTATTTTCCTTCAAATTTGACCGCTGAGCGACTTTTCAGCTGTTGATTTGGCCGCGAATTTGGCCATGAACATTTTTTTGACCGCAAAAATTTTCCGCCGACACCTAATGACACCTAATGAGAAGGACAGATGGGAGGTGGTCGAAAAGGGCCACAGAATGGATTCCAAGAGACAGGAAAAGATCGAGAGGAAGACAGAAACGTCGTTGGCTTGATGACATCACACAATACATAGGCAGCACCTGGACTAGACTGGCTCAGAACTGAAAGTCATGGAAGGATCATGAAGAGGGCTATCCAACAGTGGATGAACTCAGCCTGGTGAGGTGTGAGTACCGACGTTTAGATTGAAGATGATTGAAGGGCCCGTGAGAAAACTTTCAGATTTTTTGAAGATTTTACAGTTACCGGCACGTTGTTGTACGCAAAAGCCCCCCCCCCCCCCGTAACGAAACGATCTTTTCTGATACCTCTGATTAGGCTATACTTCGTAGAATCATTATTAAACTTCAATATCAAATTACATTTAAATCTCGTTTAATTTACTGATTATGTGCGTAAATATGGTTTTGACCAATTGCACAAAAGTTGGTTGTGCCAGCCTCATTTGCGTCATATCTCCTTGGGGACGACAGGCATGTACAGAAGCCCAGTACATCTCACAATCAAGAGACAACCATGGCTTCCACAAAAGCCCAGAAAATATGATAACCTTTTAACTTAAAATGAGGTTGGTTATAGTGTCTACAAATGGCTGCATCCCGTTAATTACACATTTTTATCAGTCATAATGTAGGAAATTGTATCTGGATTTAAGATGTCGTGAGCTTCTATAGAAGTCTGTCGTCCATTGTCGGTAACAATCGCAAGGATCCAAACACTCTTCAGTATTTTCGTCTACTTTTCCACTGTTTTCGTCTACTCTTCAGTATTTTCGTCTGCTTTTCCACTGCCACACCTTAAAGCCCAAGTTTAGTTTGGGGGATTTTTTGTTATGTGAAAGCTTTATGCCCCAAAGTCATAACCCTGCAATGATAGATTCTGAATGTCTTTAGTTTTTTTTTAATTAATTTTAATGAAAAATCTCGGGGGACCCCCAAAATTTTACATTATAGCATCTAAAGGGTTAAAAAGGCTTTAAGGTTACATGTGTTATACCTCATCTGATAGAGCAGACTCAGTTCTTTCAGATGAGGTATAACTCATATAACCTTTTTTTGTCTTTGGGTTTTTATTTTAATTAATTAATGACAAATGTCGGGGGGACCCCCGACATTTTTGACTATATTTTACATTGTAGTAGTGTTGCACGACTTCAGCATTTTAGAGAGTCGACTAGTCGCCCACCAATAGTCGCAACTCCGACTATTAGTCGACTATCGGTGTTAACGTTTTAGTGTGTTCAAGATTGGTGGTGTGGGGTGTATGGGTGTCGCAGTCGGAGTCGCATTGAGTGCAACGT
>JZLH01S0033011.1:3202-16364 GCA_001188425.1 Eucidaris tribuloides
TGAATGAGTTGTTCCACATACCACCGGGCACATGGCAGACTACAGTGAGAGGCGTTTAGCACCAAGAGGATGAGTTGTATCAGGCTGTTGATCTCTCGTCTCCTGTCGTCTTCCTCCAGCACCTCAGGAGGATCAGATTCCTTGTAAGTGGGGAAGATGAGAAGGAAAGTAAGCAGGAGTATCTAAAAGAAAGTCACAAGAAGTGGCAATTGAAAAGAGAAGGAAAGATGGGAGAAGATTGATGCAAGTGGAGGATGAGGATGGCCCAGGAGAAGATGGAATTTCAAGGAGGAGGAGGAGGAGGAGGAGAAGAAGAAAGAAGAAGACGAAGAAAAGAAGAAAAGAAGAAGTAGAAGAAGAAGAAGAAGAAGAAGAGGAGGAGGAGGAAGAAGAAGAAGAAGAAGAAGAAAACAAGAAGAAAAGAAGAAGAAGAAGAAAAAGAAGAAGCTTGTAAGTGGGGAAGATGAGAAGGAAAGTAAGCGGGAGTATCTAAAAGAAGGTCACAGGAAGTGGCAATTGAAAAGAGAAGTAAAGATGGGAGAAGATTGATGCAAGAGGAGGATGAGGATGGCCCAGGAGAAGATGGAATTTCAAGGAGGAGGAGGAGGAGGAGGAGAAGAAGAAGAAGAAGATGACGAAGAAGAAGAAGACAAGAAGAAAAGAAGGAGGAGGAGAAAGGGGAGAAGAAGAAAAGAAGAAAAGAAGAAAAAAGAAAAGAAGAAAAGAAGAAGAAGAAAAGAAGAAGAAGAAGAGGAAGAAGAAGAAGAAGAAGAAGAAGAAGAAGAAAGAAGACGAACAAGAAAATAATGGGACCACATGAAACATTTGACAAATTTTGCATCCCCCATGACATACACTGTACACATGATTCTGCTAATTTTAGTTAAAAACTGATATGTGTTGATGAAGGACGTTGATCATGATTTCAGAAGGGTGTTGAGGGGAAGGGGGTGACAAATGAAGACATGGAAAAAGCAAGTCGTGGAGGAGTTTATGAGAGTTGGGCTAAAGGAGGAGGAGGAGGAGGATGCCCCAAATTGGGCGAAATGGAGAGAGACTTTAAGGGTAATTGCTGTGCGAGTGAGGTGAATCTGAAGAACCCTGTAATCGAGGACAAGACTAATCGAAAATTCTGGATTTCTACTACTTGTACTACCAGTGTCAAAGTTTCACTGGCATAGCACTTACATTTGGGATGTAGTCTGGCTGTGGACAGTAGTAGGGCGGGGCCGGCAGGTAGAACTCTTCCGGCACCAAGGTGTGGAAGCCCCTGGCCAGGGACAGACACTCGTCTATCATGCTCCCCAGCAGCCAGGGGGTGGGGTCCTGCCCACTGATGGTAGCAGCAGTCAGGATATCTGTCAGGGATTGGGCCAGCATCTCCTGGCCCACCTTGTCCTCCTCTACCAGGTTACCTGCATCCGTGGCAAAATGGAAAAAAAAAATCTAGTGTTGATGATGATGGTAATAATAATAACAATCATCTGCATCATCATCATCATAACCATCACCACCACCATCAACATCATCACCATTATCATCATCATCATCATCATCATCACCACCACCACCATCATCATCATCATCACCATCACGACTAGTGTTGCACGACTCCGACTATTTGCCGACTGTTGGCATGATCAATAGGTAAAAAGAAGCACACTACAGCCTATACGATGACTGTTCAGTATGGTAAAGTTCATGTTGAAAATTATTTTTGAACTTATGTTGTTTCAAAGTGATTATGATCATTCAAAAATTGACTTTCTGTCATATTCCCACTCATTGTCATTGATGTTTGGATTGGTTTATATGCAATACATATGTGATTACATATAGTCGATTCTTGCGTTTCTAAAGTCGGAGTCGCGACTCCTCAACGATAGTCACGACTCTGACTTTTGGCGACTTAGTCGTGCAATGCTAATCACCACCATCATCATCATCACCACCACCATCATCACCATTATCATCATCATCACCATCATCATCACCACCACCACCATCATCATCATCACCACCACCATCATCACCATTATCATCATCATCACCATCACCATCCCCACCATCATCATCACCACCATCATCTACTATTATCATCATCATCACCATTATCATCATAAACAGCAGCAGCAGCAGCCAGGGGGTGGGGTCCTGCCCACTAATGGTGTCAGTGATCAGGCCGTCGGTCGGGGATTGGGCCCGCCTTGTTCTCCTCTACCAGGTTAAATGAATCCGCATAAAACCACAAATACCATGACATCTCCCTGAAGGCAACTCCCTTGAGGGCAACTCCCCCTGGATGACTACTCCCAGAGGACAAATCAGACTTTTTAAACTCACAGATGCCACAGGGAGGATTTCAAATTTCCTGAAATCTATGTGCAAGTGAGCGGACTGACTAAGGGGAGAAAGGTGTGGGGTGGGGGAGGGGGGTCCTCCCGTCCAACGGTGTGGAGCTTTTTGTTTTCCATGTGAATTGTCAGTTCTAATGCATACCCAGAAGGGTACTTTCACTCATTTCTACAGGCATTATTCCTGTGTTTAATTGAGTATTGGGTACTTTTGTCATACGGTAATCAGCTTTACAGATGCTTCTAGAATACAGAAAGTTTATGTAAGCTCATTTCTCCTGGATACCCCCCCCCCCAAAAAAAAAAAATTTAGGTTATAATGCCTTCACAACCAAAAGGATTTAATGCAAAAAAATAATGAAATTCTACAGTTTATACTAAAAGAACTTTTATTCTTTTCGAAGTATATCCGAAAATTTCAGAAAATCCAGGAAATCCAGAAATTTTCGGAAATGCGCCATCTCTGTAAACTGGAAACATTGTTAAACTCATAGAGGGGACTCGTTGTATGGGGGAGTTGTCCTCTGAAGTGACCTTGACATTGATGTAAGCATCATGTCACAACTGCATTTTCTAATTACCAAAGAGGGCACTTTTCACTAGTCTGGCTGCCAGACGTACTGGGTAGACCAGCAAAATGAATTTTTCTACTCTACCAACGTCTGGCAAAAGTCGACCTCATCCCAATTCAGAAAAAAAAATCAAGAGAAAACACCCTTCTCTCAGAAGATTTACGAGTTCTTATCTGCTACCCTTCGAAAATTACGTAATGCAACTACCCAGCCCCGAGTCAAATAGCCTTTCTGGTCTCGCTGGCCAACTTGGGAGACCTCGGAAGGTCTCCGGTGGCGAGCTCACCAGTGGTGTGCACTGAACCGGACAAGACCAAAGCTATAGTGAGGTGGATGTACGAACATATGGTAGTAATCAGGCCTGTGTGACGTGGTGATGTTTACAATCGGCCAAGCTCTCGTGTTTGTCGGGGTAGTTAGATTGTTACACTATTCGCATCATCAGTAATTTCTTGTGGTTAGAATTTGGGAATCGGATAGCATGGTAGCAGATAGTGGATTTCCCAGAGTTTTCCAGAAATTCAGGCTGAAAAACAATAGACAAGTTAAAAGCCCCAAATACGTTATCGTCCAGAGGCGGAGTCTGGAATTCAGACTAACTTTTCACTTGCACTTTTTTTTTTTAGACAGGCTGTATAATGACAAAGACTTGATCATACTTAAGAATTTGACCCATTCAATATACATGACATTCCTAACATAACGTCCCTGGTAAAAGTTTTGGGTGACACATGTGAATACTGACAACTTTATCAAAAGAAGGGAAAGGTCAAATTAAATCAGCGCAATAGATTCCTCCCCTAACCAGTCAGGCTGACTTTGTGTGGGGTATACACCGACTGGTATACACTATATGATCTGACAGGTGGGGGGCTATTTTGGGGATATAAAACATGAGCAATAGACATGGTTGTTAATGATTAACGAGTCATCCCACATGACAAGTCATCAGAGGATGTAGCTGACATTAATTTATTGATGCACATACCGGGTGTTTTCTAATTTTTGCAGTTTACCAAATTTTCAGGGTATTCATACTGAGAAAGAGTAAAGTTTGTGTAATGGCATTCTGTGCAAAACGATTGGAGGGCATTACATTCCACATACTAGGAATCTTGCTGTAGGTTTGGTAAAGGATAAATCAATGTGATAAAGCACAGTTTGGAAAGAGTTCCTTTGGGCCACCCCCCCCCCCTTTACAATCGCAAAATAAGATATTTACGTGATTTTTAATTTATTCCTGACACTAACACTAACCCTACCCTAACCCTAATTCACACTTCGCTTTTTTTTTAATTTCCTATCTTTTTCACGGGGTCCAGTTCAGTTTCGAACCCACGACACATGTCTTGACTTACCTGCGCTCTACGCCGCACGCCACAAGCGATCGCTGGCAGTAGTGGGTTTCTCAATATATTTATCCAAGATATAGACTGTCATGGTTTCACCGTTGGTGGCGCTATGTCAAAATCGGCCAAATTTATTGCTTTAATTTACTGACGGAATAAATCGCGATGCGATGGAGATGGACTCCTTCAAAATGACCAAATTTTTGTGAAGTTCTTCCTTCAACATCGTTATTTTCCAGATTTCTGAGGTCTAGTAAGTGAAGGCATCTGCAAGGTATCACTTGATATTGATTTTCATTATATTTTGTTATTTATTAGTATTTTAGAGGGGGGGGGGGTGCCCAAAGGAACTCTTCCCAAAAATTTTGACCATCGATCACCTGAGAATAAAAGTTTGATAGTACTTTTGTGTTTTCATATTTTCTCCAGTCCATCGAGTCCCAAGTTGTTATCAATATTTTTTAATACAGATGACTCCGCATAACTCGACGTCGCACGATTCATCACCCGTGTCGAGTATTTTTGACAGTCTCAATTTGCTCTGTGCTTTTTCAATGGGAAGTTTTTCTTGTAAGTAGATTTTTTAAATCAAATTTCGCCTATCTCAAATATATTTTCATGTCCCAAAAGGAGCAAACATGTGTTGAATCATTTGCCTAGGTCGAAGTGGCCATAAGTGTCATTCTTGATGGTCTTAATGGGTTGACCTTTCGATCTCTGCCTGTCAGCATGATCGTAAAGATGTCATAAGTTTCCCATTCCCTCTCTGTCTTTCTCATTTTTCCCCATACATTGGTACAGTTTTGACAGCCTCCAATTCCCTATGACATGTTTCCTTCATCTCAAACATAGAATTGTATACAAAACTGTAACTCGAATATTGTCTAAGTTGATGTGATTTGTATGGTCCCCAGTGATTCGACTTGCCCAAAGTTTACTGTATGTGCGAAATGAAAGTGCATTGCACCCTACGTGATAGCAGTTTTGTGTTTTGCTGATCTCTTCAGTCAGTACAGTCCCAACGTTTTATCAATATTTTTTAGTATGCATGAAATGAAAATGCAAAGCACCCAACTTCAAGGCAATTTTGTATTTTATTTGCTGATTTCTTCAGTCAATAGAGTCCCAATGTGTTATCAATGTTTAACTCTTAACGTGCCGAAGTCGCAGATCTGCACCAAATAATACACATAAAGTCCATAGAGATTGATATCCTCCGGCATGTTAACAGTTAAGTATGGGCAAAATGAAAGTGTGTTGCGCCCTATGAATTTGGCCTGTCAGTCGCTTGGTCAGTGGCACGGTGTAGAGTAGTGAATATCCTTTTCTTTCTGTACAATAGTTAAATGGCTTCAAATCTAATGCAAATAATCACATTTTTCATTTCGGTGATAGGACTATCAATTCTCCAGCTATCTCAATGTATATGATATCTTTCCTCAGCTTCACTGCAGACAGATTGCAACATTAAGATAACCTTGAGGGTGATACTGTATATGCCATATGTTTCGTGTCCATATATTTTCGCGATTTTGCTTCAAAACGGGAAGTTTGCGAGAGTGTATTTTCACGATTTTATTGTATTTGCATTCACTTTGTACAGAAATATCTGGAAGTGAATATTTTCACGTTCGGTAAGTCGCGAAATTCACGAAAATAAAACCACCGCAAAATATTCAGCGTATACAGTAGTTTGTCCTGTCATTTTCACCAAGTTTTTGATTATTTGCTTATCCCCTTGAAATATCACGCTCAGACACAAACATACAGAGAAACACTGTGATATGGAGAACTGGCATTTCACCAGCACTTACAGGCTGACGAGCTCCGCTTCATCGACCCCGTGGGTGCAGCCAGGAAACCCCCCTGGGTGGTGGTGCTCTGTCCCGTCGTGAAGGAGCCCGCCCTCTGGACCTTCTTGCCGGAAAGGCTCGGTGGAGCGAGGATGGGGGTCTGGAGGAGGGAATTCAGGCCCTCTCTCAGGAGATTGGTGGGAAGGAGTTGAGGTGGGAGATGTAGCGATGGGTCGGAACTGAACGGAGATTAAGAAAGGGGATTGAAGCAGTGACGGTAAGAAAGAAGAACGGCTCATCACAAACAGATGCATGTTGAACTATTTTCTGTACTGAATATATTGATCGTAATCATTCATCAAATGTATTGTTTGACAATGTTTCCCATTTGAAAAAAAAAAATTATTGTACTTTTTCTGTGATTGATTTGGAAGCTTGAATGTAAAACATCAACTGTATGGAGTGTGTATGTACCAGTGTCCCATTTCATGCGTCACTGATGATGGTTTGACAAGCACTTTTACGCAGAATTGTAACATCATATGAAGTTTTCTTTGAAATGATAATCACATTTTTGGCAACCACCAGAATTAAAATAAGATATTGCAATCCTATAAAAGGGCCTTGGAGATGAAAATCAGTGAGAAGTACAATAACGTTCAATCTCTTTCAATGATTTTGGGGCAGGTAAAGTTTTCTTTTGGGCAAGTGAAAATCTGAAAGTGATAATTGCCTGAAGGGCAAGTGAATTGAAAGCTACTATGGAGCCCTTTACCTGATTTCTTCACGCCAGCTGACAACCCTGAACCTGGCTAGAGTAAACCACCGACAGGGTAAACGCACTCTTCCAGTCGCCCAGCTGGTGGGCCAGCCACACGGCCTCCGTTACTAGCCCCGATACAAGCATCAGGTTCAGAGCAGTGTCCACCGTCCACGTGTCCGATAAATTCTGCTGTCGTATGGCACTGGCCACGTCTTCATGGTAGATGAGGATTCTCCTGCGTTCACAACCTGTTTGAACAAAACAAATGTGAGCATTCGAATATTAAGGGGTCTGTCAACGTATTATCATGAAATAACACTTAGTTCAAATGGATGGTACTTTTCAAGAAGATCTCAAAACTTACTTTTTTAGCATTTGAATATTAGGGATCTGTCAATTTAAGTATTATCAAGATATATCACTATACAGCAGTTTGTGCTATTCACATAAAACAGATCAGTCTACCTTTTCAGTGGTACGTGTAATGTAGCCGGGGGGGGCGGGGTGGGGGGGGGGGGGGGTTATATCAGGGCTTTTGCAACGCCTGTGTGGTGAAATAATGGAGGACGCTTTTTTTATAGCTCTTTAAGTAGACTTGTTGCATGTTGGGTATACACAAGGATTTTGTCCAAAAAAAAAAGGAAAGTGGGAGACCTTTCCTTTTTTTTGCTGGTGAGTTGTCACCCACCAGGATAATAATACACTAATGAGATGATGATGATGATGATATGATGATGATGATGATGATGATGATGATGTGATGAGATGATGATATGATGAGATGATGATAATATATAATAATACATAACAATAACAATAATAATATATGATAATAATAATATGAATAAATAATAATATACATAATAATTAATAATAATAATAATAATAATATATAAAATTAATAATAATAATAAAAAGAAATGGCCATTTAATTGCACATACTGATTTACAATTTATTACAACTTTAACAATGAGAGCAGAACCACCCATCACAATTCTCAGATCCACCTGTATGAGGCCCGGTAGCCTCTTGCAGCTCCATTCACCGACAATTCGGGGGACATACCCAGTCCGTATACATGAATGATTGTGTTGGTTAAGATGAAATAATGGAGCACCCCCTTATCTCTTGCTTGTGGGCTTGTCACCTGTCATGTACACGAAGGATTCTGCCAGGTAAAATGGTAGCCTATGGGCAAAAGTGATGTTTTGCTCCATTTCTAGAAGGCTGCAAACCAGATCCTGTAACTTAAAGCAGCGCTCGACACTAGCACTTGCCCGCTTGCCCGAGGCAAGTAAAATTTCATGTTGGGCAAGTAAAAACTCAAAATGTTAAAATTTACTTGCCCAATTGGCCAAGTAAATTTTGAACATTTTTATCATGAAGTGAGCAAAACATGTCCAAAAATCTTACCTAAAAACAAACAAAATAGTTTAAAACTTTGTGTTCAGTTAACTTTTCATCATTATTTTGTTCATTGTACTTAATTTATGACTCTTCAAATTCATAAATCACACCTTTAGCTATAAAAAGGTGATATTTGTTAAAATTAGGGGGAATAAGTGTTAATGTTTTTTATTGTTTATTTTCGGGCAAGTAAAATTTTCATTCGGGCAAGTAAAAATCTGAAAATGATAATTTTGCTTGCCCAAAGGGCCAGTAGGAGAAAAAGTTAGTGTGGAGCCCTGCTTAAAGTCAGTGCAGGATTTCATCACTTCCCTTCATTATCAATACCAAACAGTAGTTAAGTACTTACAAATGGTGTGTTGAAAGTTGGAGATCCATATGTCATGAACTTGTTTAATGAATACATATTAACGATATGCTACCACAGGGCTCCACACTGACATTTTTTCCTACTTGCCCTTTGGGCAAGTAAAATGATTAATGTCAGATTTATACTTGCCCACATGAAAAATTTACTTGCCAGAAAATAAATGATAATCACAAACATTAAATATTATAATTCCCCTAATTTTTACCAATAAAGCCTTTTTGTAGCATTGAATGTTTACTTTAACCCGTTGGCTATGGGAACCGGATGTGCCATGTGTTAACTCTATTGAATTTTACGAATCTAGGAGGCAACGGGTTAATTCTGGGGGTTGCCAAAGGTATGATTTATGAATTTAGAGAGCCATACAAGTCCAAAATAATGATGACCTTTGTAAGTTAATTGAACACGAAGTTTAACACATGTTTTGTTTGATTTTGGTATTTTTTTTTTGGATATTTTGTTCATTTCATGATTAAATTTTACTTGCCCAATGGGGCAAGTACATTTTAACATTTTGAGTTTTTACTTGCCCAACATGAAAGTTTACCTGCCCCGGGCAAGCGGGCAAGTGCTAGTGTCAAGTCCTGGCTACCAGAATATTGTTTTTCCCGAGTTTACATTTTGTTCAAATTGCAGAACACGATTATATGCATGTTCACACGACCAGCTGAGCGCAGCGGCCAAAGGGCGACTTTTTTTCTGTACGTTGATATGGTCAAGCTACTGAACTCTGCGTGACCTTCGGCTAACGGCCGATCGGACAAATTTGGAACTGACGGAATGGCCCGAGCACGGGCTGTTGCTTTGCAAATTCTGAAGTTTAATCATTCAGATTTTCACCAAAACTACGTATTCTACACAAAGGTTATATGAGAGGTGTTTATTTACACTAATCTTGACAATGTGAATGATTTAAGCTCAATTCATTCATGTTACTGTTTTTGGCATGCAAGTCATGAACCCAATCTTTAAAGTGAGTACACATCATACCCTGACCTTGAGGACCAACACACTACGATAACAGATAATATGCAGCAAAATATGCTTGCACACTTTAGATCAAATCAGTCTGTGATAGCCATGAACATGGGTGAATCAATATGACTTCCCAGATTTTCTCCAAACAGTCTCACAAGGGATCAAGCCAGTTGCTACGATGCACCACGTGTACACATATGTGAGATAGCATCAAATGATAAACTGCACCATGCACAGGGATGACAGTTAATGATTGAGTCACTAGACATAGACGTGTGAGCCTGGGACTAAAGGAATGATTTCAAATCAACTTATTGAAAAGTCACTGTTGTAATGAACAGTGTTGGAGGACTCGAGGCCGACTTTGCAGGTCCTCTGCCTTGGCCTCAGCCTCGTAACCATGCGGCATCGCTGACTTGGTTCGAGGCCGCAAGACTTTATAGAATCTGGTGAATCCAAGGATAAACCCCATCTCATTTGTTTGGGCATACATATTGAAGTATTTTCAACTAAGAACTGTGGAAATCCTAGTGAGTAGCTAAGTAAAGTCACCTCTGAAGACAATCTACCCTTCCCCGTGTCAGTCTCCCACAGTTATTCATGTGGATCGCTGTTTCTCCATGATTTTGCTGCTCTATTACTGTAACAAGACAGCAGGGATGTAGTCGAGGCCGGATTTTGTCGGCCTTGGCCTTGGCCTCGGACCGAGTCACGTGTACAAAGTCTATGGGTAAAATATTTTTCCAGCGGCCTCGTGACTCGGAACGTCCGGCCTCGACTACATCCCTGCAAGGCAGGCACTGTGAAAGTCGATAACACATTTATTAGCTCAATTTTCTGATGATATTTAGTCATTTACATGAAATATTGTTGACTTCAAAGTCAGCAAATCAGGTTGCTTTAATTTGTTTAAATTTTTTTCAAATTGATAAATTTCAGTAATTGGTTGATTGGTTGAATGATTGTTGTTTGTCGGGTTTCAATTTTAAAAGGTTAAAACTATGGCTTAAAATATTACATTATTTCGTAAGTTGGTGACTCAGACACGGCCAGTGGTGACTCGGACTCGGCCAATGGTGACTCGGACTAGGACTCGGCCTCCGAAGGTAGTGACTTGGACTCGGTCTTGGCCTTGGAAGGTGGTGACTCGACTACAACACTGGTAATGAACATAAAAGGTCTGCCCCTTTGCTTCTTCTTTCTTGTTGTTCTCGTTTTTGTGGGGGAAAGGGGAGATTGATTACCTGCTTACATGTATCTTTTGCTCTGTCAATTATGATTGTTTGAAAAAAACCTAAAAACAATTTGAGTCTTCCTATTCAAATCTTTATAATTACCCTTTACATGTACAGTAAACCCGTTGAAAACTATGTAAGAGTTAACTCGTTTTGGGGTCTATATGGAAAGTGTATGTTATAGTGAAATCAAATCATCTCCAACAAGTTAAACCTGTCTTAGCGGCCACTTCTCTATACCAGCCAACCTGTCTATAGTGGCCACTAAAATTATTCCCCTGGAGACAAATTAAGTATTAAAGAACCTGTCTATAAAGGTCATTTATTTCCTTGGGTGGTCACTATAGACAGGTTTCACTGTAATATCTACAATCACTTAAATTTGAAAAAGTTGCTACATAATGTCACATAAGTGTAGTTGACGATGTATAAGTGATAACTACATGTATATAACTTTATAGTCCTTCTTCTCCAACTGAATATATTATTTGTCATCTTTTTGATCTTCAAGTCGGCAAAGGAGAACTTAATCCATCAGGCAAATAATTGTAAACTGCAAGATTTGATCAGAATTAATGTGACACTAATGGTCACACAGGTCTTCTGTCATCTATGAGACATTGGGCGGAACAATGAATTTTGTACATTTCGTTGATTCATTATCTCAAAATTCTAACCTTTCTAACTAAGTATAACACTACTATACAGTGTGTGTCCCCCCCCCCAAAAAAAAATGGTCCAATCGGAAAGTATATTTTTAATATATGAAAATCATATACAACCAAGTCAAGTTGGATATTGTCAGAAAGCTAAAACACCATACTTTTCAGTTAATTTTATTTTATTTCATTTGGTTGCGTCAATCTTGAGATATATTGAAAATCGCTTTTGTCCCACTTTACACTTTTACTATGTATGAAGATCTTGCATGTTGTTTTAACTATCTTTTGACAAAGAAACCAGTAGGGCCTAAAAGGCGTGGGAATTATCATGAAATGGTTCAGTGATCATTACAAACATATTTCAAACACTTTGAGGTTGTTTTTGTTCTATTATTTCCATAAGAAAGAGTAAGGAGAATGTGCGGTGCAACATGAAAACAGTGTGAATGTTCAATAACGGGATGGCTACACAGCAGCGGCATAATTACTTTTCTCCTTGCAGGCAGCTAAGGGGTTAATGGCCATTTAAAATCAAGAACCACAAAGTATAACATATTTCATCAGAATAAATATTTCTGTGGGTTCTTTCATTATTGTTTTCGTAATTTAAGTTGTTAATTAGTTTTGATATTAATTGTAATTAACACATTCTGTTTTGAAGTGTCATTGTTGATTTTCACCATCAACACAAAAAGCGGGATAAATGCGATTTTTGCCTGACTGCACAAAAGTAATCATAACCTTTGATGTATAAAAGTAAATTAAATGAAATTGACTTGATCAGAAAGAAAATTTATTCTGCTTTAATATGATACCAAATACTCACACCTCTTGAGAAAATAAATTACCTTAAATAATTTTCTCCCGATTGGACCATTTTTTTCGGGACACACTGTATATACGTACCATGAGGAGAAATGTTTCTGATATACATGTACAACTGATGGTACACACAAGGGTATAAAATCTCATCAATGAATGCCAAATATCATTTCTAATTGCTTAACACATTTCTTAAAATCTTGTACTGATGAAATCATAACCATTTCAGGACAATTCTTCTCACAAATATAGGAATTGGCGTGAATGGCGGCGGACGTGTAATCCGTGTCTCTCCAAAGTACCGTCTTGAGCTCAAAATTTCACCAATGCACCGAGGTGTATAACATCTATTACCGGACTTATTAACTCTTAACGACCTACCCAGCATCACAAATAACAATTTAAGTCAAACTTTCGCTAAAATTAGCCGATAATCCAGCAACAAAATGACGTCCAGAAATCTCCGATCTGGTTCAACCTCGAAAGGTTTACCGCACCCTACAAGTTCACTGGACGCGGCCGCCAAGGACTCCACGGACAACCCCGAACTATCCCCGGACAACCCGCTATTCGTGGCATCCCAACATGAGCAACCTACGCTTGCCGATATCCAGCGGCTAATTACTGGGTCTGTTTGTCAGAAACTGGATTCTCTGGCCGACGACGTAACCGCCGTTAAACGTAAGCTAAGTGACCTGGAGGCTGCTGTTACTTTTAACTCCAACAAAGTCACCGAAATTGAACAACAAAAGCTACCCATGATTGAGAAGAAATTCGACGCCAAATTATCCCAACTTGAGGAAAAAATCACCGTTATGGAGATTTATGACCGGCGGCTTAACTTACTCTTTTACAG
>JZLH01S0033016.1:0-14819 GCA_001188425.1 Eucidaris tribuloides
CGGCCTTTTTATCTTTGGAAGGTGGCTGTGATTTACCCAATCTAATGAATATAGAGAAAAATATCAGCTATTCAATGTACTGGGTGCTTACAATGTCATAAATGAAGTATTCATTTTTTTTTATTGAAAATTTAAATGAGCGTTTAACTAGGAATACTCCTCTAAACTTATCAAATTGGCAATGGCTATTAGCTCTGATGAGGCTTTGGTTGTTCCACTTTGGTAGTGGGTATGTACATTGTATTGAAACTAATTAGAAGCATATAATACGGACTGTGTTTTCTTTTTTATGTTGTTTAAAATGAAAATTATTCAGATCAAAATTTATTTTTAGTCTAATGTTCACAGAAAAATAAGATCTTAAAAGTTTCACAATAAATAATTAATTTAATTAGGCCTAATGTTTGACACATCGATTCATACCCATTACCCTTTATATGTAATAGACTATTCCAGTATGTTGCGCATTTGACTGAGAAAGCAAATTTTAGAGGTGATTATTTCACTCTGACAGGCTCTAGTAGTTTGAATGAGTTAAACCTTATCTATTGCATCATCTTCATGTGCTTCTAGAAGCCCTCCCTACCATGGAGGCATGGAAATAAAATATTTATTTTGGAGGGCTACTTTTTTCAAGCCTGATTCTTGCTTGATGCTTGTATGCTATGCATTGAACCCCTATGAGGATAATGTAGAAGGAGAAGGCGCCAGCAACTATCAGCGCATAAGTTGAAGTAATAAAAATGACGGTTGTGAGTATTGTGAAGGAATTATGGTACACATGGGTGACAAAAACAGCCTAAATAAGACCATCCGGTAGCTGTGTGATACTCACCCTCATCAAGGCCCTATAAAATTCAGTTATTTGTGTTTATTTTTTGGTCTTTGTAAGTTTACCCTATTAGACAAAACTTGCATGAAACAAGCTGATAGGGGGGGGGGGGAGCTTATGCATTCAACAGCTGCATACATTACCACGGTGCGGCTAACACACGCTCGCGTGGCATGCCATTGGTCATGCATGTCAGTCCTGCGGTGCACGTGCAATCTGATTGCGTTGGCAAAGAACTCAAATTATTTTCTTAACTTTATGCCTGTTAGTGCTGGCGCCTTCTCCCCTTGAGGGGCTATTGTGTGTAATCTTATAGGGGACTATTTTCAGTATTTTAGTAAATTTGGTGGGCTAAATTTCCTCAGCACCAGGGTATTTCTTTCGCTGCCTCCTACATACATGTCATGTACTTACCTGCTATTTTGCTGAATATTCGCGTGGTTCTATTTTCCTTTGAATTTCGCGTCTTACTGAGCCGTTGAAAATTTTCACGTCCTGACATTTTTCTGCTCAAAGTGAAAGACAAATACAATAAAATTCCACGAAAATATATGGACGCGAAATATATGGCGTTATATAGTGATAGTGCATGTCCACATTCTTGAAACCAAACAGCCGTTCAATGGACGTAAATACCAGGTAAAGTGATCTTGCGCGAAACCCAGACAAGCGATGATATATTGGGCAAAATGAATGATTAGGAGATTTTGGCGGCCGAAAAGCCATGAAGGGTCAAAGGCTCAATGAACTTTGCCCAGAAATTGAATTTTCTTGCCCATGGATAACTCCAGTTACAACATGCCCATTCTATACATTTAATACCTAAAGCAGGAAGCAAACACAGCAAGCAATATAATTTGGCCTTAAAGGTTAAAAGGGCCCAACTGTCATCTGGTCAAGGGTCAAAGGCCCAGTGAACTTTGTTTTTTCAAAATTTCCTATTTTCTGGCTTTGCAGGAAGTTGACTGTTCTTCTCTTTTTGGCAGAAACACTTTTTAGTCCTGCCGTTATCAGCTCATCAAGAGTCTAATGGAATGGGGTCATCACTGAAATGGAGGAGCATTGAGGAATACGTGGAGGCGGACGCCGAATGGCGGGCGCTGTGTGGAGGAAAATATGACAACAGGGGGAATTCAAGGGCGATTTATATGAAGCCATTTCTAGTAAGTATTAATGAAAATGACATTTTTCTTAAATAGTATAGTTTGTGCAGGTTACCACACTAATTTATTGATATTTTTGCAACAGGGCCAAGTAAAAAAAAAAAAAAAATTAATCGCTTTCACACTTTTACTTTGCCCGAAAAAAATAAGCTAACTGTAAGTTAATTATATTCATCCGCCTATTGGCAATTCCGTGATTAGTTACGTTACACTTTATGACAAACTTTACTCTATTGTTTGGCTCTATATGGAAATTATGCTTTTGAGTATTGTTTTTCTGTGTTGGTACTGTTCCGTTTTCTCTAGACTGGCCAGCTATTTTCACAAATCAAGCAAAAATCATGAGACCTGTTTCAATGGGTGAATAACAGAATTTTTTTAATTATGGTTAGTTACTTTACATAAAAAGGACATGAAAAAATTGACAAAGTCTTTGTCCTCAAATTCGCTCAACCCTGTTTTCAATCTGAACAAACTGTGGTATTCTGCTATTTCTGGGTGTCTTGATTAAAGTCATTTTGATATATAACTTATTTTGATAAAATCTTTTCAATTTTTAACTACAACATCAAAAACATGGTTAGTTACGTTACGTTAGTTACGTTACATTTGTCCATCCACACAAATTTTGCGTTTATTCATGTCTTTTTCAGGATTTAGTATGATCGTGTGTGCGGGGCTAATACTTTTCAAAACAATGAGGGATGAGCGGCTATTGGCATGGGAGAAAAAAAAACTGCAGAACCAGAATAAATGATAGTTTTTCATAAAACGAGATTTAGTCACACTAGTCCCAATGTGGTATTTCATTGTATGGTTCCTGAATTCTCCAGAGGGGCTGGTTGAAGATGTAAAAATTCAGAGTAGGAAATGATGTCCACCCTGCCTTCTTCTGATGATTCATACCCTATTCAAAACATTAAAATGTAATATGATTCAGAGATACAGGCAATGTTATATAATTTGTGATTTGTCCTATAATTCACGGAAATGCCCTATATTGTATTTTTGCTCCAATTATAAGTTTTTATTAACTGAGGTCTTTTTATGTTGATGGATTTCATTGAGCATTACTGCGTTGATACCCATTGTAGGGGCATCCAGGCGGGTTCGAGTAATCACCTTACCGACCCTCTTTAAAATGTGGTTACCATTCATATTTCTGGGTCTGTGATGGGTGGGACATATAATTGTCGGACCTCTAGTCTCGATTCCAGGACATGCCGACTTCTTTTCTTCCCTCCGAGTAGCAGTTGCGGGTGCGAAGCGAGTCCTTTGGAAACCATCAGTCTTTTAGTCAAGACAGTTTAACTGATGATAGCTAGCCTAATTTCTTCTAGGAAACAGTGATAAGTTCTTGGTCTGGAAGCCAGACTAGTCGAACTTCCTGCGTTATCTCAGATGTTTTTATTGCCTGTTGTAGATATTTATTAACAAAAGAACCCGGCTCCGCCTCCCCGCCTCCCCCTCCCCCCCGCTCCCCCTCCCCATGAAATGCCTGCCCTGGTATGTAGTGAATTCTGGATCTGCTGTGACAGATAAAATTAAGGTCACATGCACTTGGCCAACTGGCCGTGATAATGCAATAAAATGTTAATCTGTTAACCTGTATGACAATTCAGTTATAAAAGTTCTGATGCTACAATTTGTACATTTTCAGGGGAGGCCTATACGTAGAGTGGATCTCCAGCGCTACTGAATTGCCATGCACCTCAACCCCCTTCCCCCTTCCCCTGGTATTCCCTAAGAATGATGTTGATTTCATTCCATGCAGTGACCTGTCGGGACGTGTTCACTTGTCGAGCCACATCGGTGATTTGCAAAATCGATTGGTGACTCTACAAAGGTATTAGCAAAAGTCTTCGCAGAAATTGATTAGAATTAAACAACCCCCCCCCTCCCAAATAGGGCTTGATATTGAACCTTATTAGAGTGAGAGATTAGATTTTTTGTTAGAAAGTTTGGAACAATTTAATGCAAGATTGGTGTTAAAGGGAGAAGGTGCAGCAACTAACAGGCATAAGCCTTAAGAATAAAAAATAGACATTGTGATTATTTGCGAGATTTAGGTACATGAGTGATAAAGACAGACTAAATAAGGATACTGTGTGATACTCACCCTCAGCAAGGCCCTATAAATTTAGTTAATTTTGTGTTTATTTTTACGTCTTTGCATGCAAGTTTTTTATCCGAGGATAAAACTTGCCAGAAAACAGCTATAGGGGAGGAGCTTATCAATTCAAGAGTGCATACATTACCACGGGCTAGCTAACCACGTTGCGTGGCATGCATTGGTCTGATGCGTCACGCAGTTGGTCAAGCTCCCTGCCAGTGCACATTCAATCTGAATTGGCTTGGCAAAGAACTCAAAATATTTCTTTAACTTATGCCTGTTAGTTGCTGGCTGCTTCTCCCTTTAAGGTAGGCCTTGGGGCCAGGAATTTACCGCCTTGCCCTGGCTCAGACGAGTCACGTGTACATATTCATGCGAACAATATTTTCAGTGGCCCTGTGACTTCGAAACTTGTCACGCCTCAATCCATTCAGTAGCTAAAGTTGTGTGAATCACTCTTAGATCCTAGTTTTTTCAATATTTCTCTTCTACCAATCACAAAGCAAAGTTGTCGTGGCTAAAAAGTCAATTCTCATTAAAATGTTTTATACCTTGATAAATTACAAGTTAATGTTGAGAGACTTGTCCCTTGTCAATTTGTGTACATGTACTAAGCCCAAAATTTTGCTTAAGCCAACGCGCTCGACATGCACAGCGTCCGACGGCCCAGACCTGTTAAAAACTCACTGTCGGGCAGTATTTAATTTTCAGAAAATACGTCAATTTTACTGCTGTCCGACCGGGCAGTAAGAAATCTGTCAAATATAATGATATAATCAGAGAAAACGGGCGTCATTCGGAGGCTATTATTAGCCTCCGTATTACGCCAAAAAATAATTGTTAAGAGTTTATTTTTGATCCCGCAGAAATGAATTTGGACTCATATTTAGGTTTCCGTATTAAGCCAAAAATAATTGTTAAGCAGTGTATGTCTTGCCCCGCGGAAATTTGAATTGGCGGATACTGAGTTCCGTATATGCCCAGAAATGAAAGTCGGCAATATGTTTTGATCAACGCGATAATTAATTTGCGCTGATATTTAGTTCCGTATACGCCAAAAAATAATTGTTAAGAGTGTATTTGTGACCCGGCGAACATGAATTGGGGTAATACTTAGTTCCGTTAAATGCCAGAATAAAAGTAGGCAATATTTGATATTGATCGCGGAAAATGAATTTGGCCTAATATTTCGTTCCGTATTATGCCAGATATCAAAAGTCGGCCAATATGATTTTGGATCCGCGGAAATGAATTTGGCTAATTAATTTCGTTCCGTATTAAATGCAGAAATTAAAAGTCGGCAATATGATTTTTGCATCCGCGGAATGAATTAATTTGGCTTAATATTTCGTTTCGTTATTATGCCAGAAATAAAAGTCTCGGCAATATGATTTTGATCCGCGCGAAATGAATTTGGCTAATGATTTAGTTCCGGTATCTTATGCAGAAATCAAAGTCGGCAATATGATTTTGCTATGCCGCGGAATGAATTTGGCTAATATTTCGTTCCGTATTATGCAGCAAATCAAGTCGGCAATATGATTTGATCCGCGGAAATGATAAGTGGCTAATAATTTCGTTCCGCTATTATGCCAGATATAAAAGACGGCAATATGATTTGATGCGCGCGAAAATGAATTTGGCTAATATTTCGTTCCGCTATTAATGCTTAGAGATAACAATGCGCGGCCAATATGATTTTGATCCGCGCGAAATGAATTTGACGCTATATTTGTTTCCGTATTATGCCCCAGAAATCAAAGTCGGGCTAATAATGATTTGATCCGCGGAATGAATTAGGGTAAATATTTTAGTTCCGTATTATGCAGAAACAAACTCCTAACAATTATTTTTGGCATAAAACGGAACTACAGTTTACCCCAATTCATTTCCGCGCGCGCCTGTCAAAAATACACTCTAACAATTATTATTTAGGCGTAATACGGAGCTAAATATCGAGCGAAAATTATATCGCGGATCAAAATCACATATGACCGACTTTTATTTTCTGGCATAATACGAGAACGAAAATATTAGCAAATTTATATCAGCGGATCAAAATCGTATCTGCCGACCTTCTGATTTTCTGGCATAATACGCGAACGAAATATGTAGCCAATCATTGTCGCGGATCAAATCACATTGACCGGACTTTTTATTTCTGGCCATAATACGCGAACGAAATATCTACCCCAATTCATTTCCGCGGCATTTTCCGTGAAAAAGAAAGTCTTTAACAATTATTTTTAGAGCGATAAAACGGCAACTAATAATCGACGAAATCAAATATCCGTGGTCAAAATTAAATTGCGACTTTTTTTCTAGGCATATTCAAGAACTAATTTAACAGCGACATTAATGATCCGACAGCAAAAAAAAACACAACAACAACAAACAAGATGAACTTGAAGTTTCAAGTTTCAAGTTTTATATTACTTCATCTAACAGGCTTAAACATAGCTTCATAACAAACAATGCATTACATGCATCAATATCATATACTAACTACAAAAGACACAAAGCATAATAATAAAAGGAACACTAATATTACAGACTGGTAAAGGAGGTAAATTTGGAAAAAAATGAGTGGCGATATCAAATTAAAGATTAAAGATTAAATAAATCTTGCGTGAGCTTGATCCCGTGATATACAGTGAGACAATAAAGAGGAATGTACGTAAATTAAACAACATAAAAAGACTGGACATACAAACCAACAAACACTAGTACAATGAACAGCAAGAATCATACTTAAACCCCCCCCCCCCACCTTAAGCTTTGGGGACGTCGAAGCATTCACAATCGGAGGAAATAAAGTTTTGATATTGTCATAAACAATAATTTTCATAATAAAATCAGTGACTACACAATAACTTGCCGACAGTTGTGGTTAAGTCATAGAGGCTGGCAAATACTATTTGCTATCATTGCCGGGGGAGGGGGGGGGGGGGCAGTCATAATAAATATAGTTTTAATGTGTTTTTTACATTTATTTTTGGGCCAGTAAATTTTTAGGTTCGGGCCAGTAAAATAATGACAAAACTTGATTTACTGGTCCGACAGGAACCAGTGGACCAGCTAGAAAAAAAATGTTTTTAGAAAACTGTGAGCCCTGCCTCTAGCATTCATTTAACAAATTTAAGTGAATAAATCGAAAGGTAGTTGTACATGTGTTATGAATTAAATTTTCCCTAAGCTGATTATTAAAATATAATATGACTGCCGTTTATTTCAATAATGGTGAGCGTTGTAAAGATTGAGTACATGTTTGTGGGATACTAATGAAAGCGGTACAGGATCTTATGGCCTGCATGACTCCAGGAATCTAGGGGTTGATATGAACACAATTACCATTATACTGTAATCAGCATCATATCTTATCAGTTCAGTTCATACTTACTACATGTATGCTGAACTCTCAAGGTCAACTTATGGTTAGCTACTGCAGGGACCTAGTAGTAGGTCCATGGCTACTGTAACTTTGGGAACAGTTACATTGTGTCTCAAGTGAAAAGCTTTGGTTCTTTAATACTTTTCATGAGAAAATAAAATTCATGAAATTCACCTTTGCAAAATGGAATTTGTTTTTGCTGTGTGCATTTTCTATGACAAAATGGAATTTCCATTTTAAGATCAAGTTGAAACGGAATTACAGATTTTCAGAAACGGAAAAAAAAACATTTTTTGAAATGGAAAATCACTGTCTCTATGTATGGTCTCTTTTTCGGTCTCAGAACAAATGAGTAGTTGCAAATTTGTTATTAATCATGACAAGAGATGGAGTCCATGTGAATATGAGTGTAATAAAATTTACAGCGCTTCAATGGTATAATTGAAACCACTTGAAGAAAGACAATAATGGCTGACTGTCACTAGTCCAAAGGGTTTGAGTCCTGCTAATTGATTAGATGGTCTCCCCCCAAATAAAACTAAAGACAGATGTGGCTGCTTTATATGATGCAATTAAGCAGATTAATACTATATTACATGTAATAACAGGTCCAACCATGGTCCAACTACAAAGAATGATAAGATATTATTATCATTCCTGTCTGGTGTATATATCAAGCTGGGATGGGTATGGGTTTGTGGTTAGGAGGAGGTAATTGAGAACACATTTTATTGGTGGCTGCTCACATGGAATTATTTGACCCCTACCTGACCTGGTCAGGATGAATAACAATCAAGGCTGCCACTCGTAGGGGAAATCCCCTACCGTAGGGGATTTTGGCCCCGCATAGGTTGTAGGGGATACTTACGGGGAAAATGACCTTCCGGAGGGGAAACATATGGGTTTTAACGATTTGTAGGGGATGTAGGGGATTTTGACAAATTTGCAGAATTATTCTTAAATTCCCGACAAATTTCAAAGAATTTCCGTCAGTTTTGTCCGTCTTCGGCGAGGAAATCGTGATGAATTTATTGCACTTACTAAATTTATTTTGCAGGGGAAAACTTACCTTTGTAGGGGAAAGTGGATTTTTGTAGGGGAAAACGTAGGTTCGTATGGGGAAAATTGGGTAATTGAGGCGTAGGGGAAAAGTTGTGCCCGTAGGGGAAAATACGCATGTGCCGTAGGGGGAAATCAAAATTTTGATGTATGCAGCCCTGATAACAATTTCAGAAATGAAATTCAAGCCATTGTGACATTGGCCCTTTCTGTTGAACTTCGACTGAACCCAAGGCTTGTGTTCCTCTGAAGGCAATGCATCTCTTTTGCATTGCCTAAAATTAACATTGTGAAACACTGGTTAACACTTTGAGTGCTATCGGCGAACCGGTTCGCCCACGTACAACATCAATGACGTACCATCGGCGAACCGGTTTGCCGAGAAGACAATCAGATCTGTACCTTTTAATTCGAATGACAGATGTCACTGAAGTTCCTACTTATGACATTTATCGTAAAATGAATACACAATGAACCAAATAAATGAGTTAAAATGTATTGTCTCGGTACCATTTGCAATTTTACAGAAAATCATACAATTTGGAAAGGTTATACACATAAGTCCGAAACAATCCAGTCCCTGGTTAACACACCTGGATTTTTAGCCCAGCACCCAAAGTGTTAATGTAGAAAAAAAATACCATCTAAAGAACCTTTTAGTAGCTGGAAACTAAAGGTTTTATAGTGGAATTACATTGTATGTTGACCGTTGTCTCGTAGCCATGGTCCACACTGGCACAGGTCCCATGGTCTGCGACCAGTGAAAATCACCATCGGGCCAGTATAATTTCAGGCATGGCCAATTTAACTGGTCCAACCAGGCTAGCGAAAAAAGATGTTTGATACAAAGAAAAAGGGTACCATACGAAAAGGCAATCACACAGAAACAATGGCAAGTGATTCGCCATAGCTTTGTTTGTGTTTTGATAGTGCTAGAAACCAATGCTAATGTTCATGCTTGATGGGACAAATTCAGGGTAAATCCTTCCTGCTAAGAGTATCTTTTGATATATCTTTCGACCAGTTTGGTTCTAAAGGAATTTTTTATTGCTCCCAAGTCCCAATCATGTCACTCTCCTGTAATATTGTTGGACTTTTTCTTCTTGTCTTCTGGTAACGCTAGATCACTACGCCTCCACGCTGTACTGCAAGGATCAATGTGAGAGTTGGCTGGCCATGATGCATGGCAAGGAGGTGGAGGACTATCTCCCTAGCCACTTCCACTTCTTGCAGTTCTCGTACTATAAAGGTAAGTTGATCACTAAATTGGCAATGCAGTGTAAATTTAGCGTCATATTTAAGGCAAGGTTCACCCTGAAATCAAGTTGGTTTTAATAAAAACATAACAATGAGACAAACATATTATTGAAAGTTTGGCAAAAATCCACCATAGAATAGCAGAGTTATAGACTTTCAAAAGTTTTAAATTTGTGACGTCACATGCGAGCAACGCCCCCGTTGTCATGTAATATAAATTCCATAAAGTTCCCTTTTCTCAGAAAATTGAGAATAATGTTATGTGTACATTCAATATATAATCAGACATTAGTTCATACATGCTTCTATGAAAAAAAAGAACATTCAATTATGAACCAATAAAAAGAGGCAATTTATTGAATTAATATTACGTGATATATTGAGGAGGTGCTCGTATGTGACGCGACAAAATTAGAAATTTGAAAGTTCACAACTGTGCTATTCTTTGGCGGATTTTCGCCAAAATTTTCATTAATATGTTGTTCTGCTTTTATCAAAACCAACTTGACGTCAGGGTGAATCTTGCCTTTAATCAAAGGGGGACTGCACCCTAATGACCAGTTGATGTGAAAATAAATTCCGTTCCAAGTTTGATAGTGATGTGAAGTTGTGAATATTTTTGAAGTCGTGATTTTTTTAAAGGTATTTATTTCCAATCAATCTACTAGGTATTTTTTGAAAAAAAAAGAAGATCTGTAATAAAACTTCAAATCTGTAGGAAAATATACTTCGTAACAGTAAACCTATCAGTGCTACATGTATGAGTGATCAAGAATGTTCTCCAACCATGTAAAAATGCAATAACAAATTGAATAAGTCATACTTTTTATTCTTTATAGCATTTATTTCAAGTGTACTATATTTGTGTTGCAAATTATGACAGTAGCATGCCATGAATTAATGTAGAAAAATTTTCATTACAAGTTACAGTGGAATCCCATTTTAAAGAGGTCAGATATAAGAAAATCCTCTTATAGCAAAGTGATTTTGCACTTCCCAACTCTTTATATTTCTTTGTTTTTGTACTCTCTTATAGTGAGGAACCTGATATGACAAGGTACAGTGAAACCTGTCTATAGTGGCCACCCAAGGGAGACGAAAAATGTGGCCTTTATAGACAGGTGGCTGCTATAGACAGGTTCTTTAACACATGATTTGTCTCCAAGGGAATGATTTCAGTGGCCCACTATATGACAGGTTGGCCTGCTATATGTAGAGGTGGCCGCTAAGACAGGTTTGACTGTACATGACAAATTCATGGTTTTTTGATACTCATTACAACAATGTTCCCCGTGTATAACCAGTTTTGGCTGATATGGAGCGAAGACACTCTCCATTCTTGTCCGTACTTTGAAATTTTCTTGTCCACCCTCAGCTAGGTGCGTCAAGGAGGCCATCCGGAATGCCTGCATCCCATCTCCTCTTCCACCAGACGATGAGGTGTGATGCTGGCCAACATGCGACTTCTAATGAGGAGATGGAGCGATCACAGACATCGTCGATTTCGGGCCACGCCCGTGAGCCAAGGCCTTACACGGACCGCATCGCCCCTGGAGAAGGAGATGCTGAGCTTTGCCCATAGAGGAACTTCTGTGAGCGACGATCCGAGGAGTAATGAAACGTCTTAACGGTTTGCATCTGAACAAGATAGATGTGGATGAGGGTTACGATGGGATGAGGAGGATGATGGAGCGGTGAGGATTTGAGGGTGGGTGATGGTGGTGAGGATGGTGAGGAAGATGACCGGACGAGAGAGGACTTCTTGAAGAAGCAGGGCCTACAGGAGCAGGAGCGACAAGTTCCAGAGCGGGACATCTTGCTGGAACGCCAAGCACGTGACTGGAACGACGGCTGTGGGATGTACGCCCCCCGGAGGAGGCGCTGAAGTTCAGGCGTCACATCGCAAACACGATCGCAAAGCCCGCAGCTGCTGAAAAAATGAACGTGCTCTGCGGATATGGACTCGGTGGGGGAAATGAAGCGCACGAATGACACAACGAAAAGAGGGGAAGAGATCCAGCCACAGATTCCGTCCGTATCGGAGAAGAGAGCGGGGGAAATCCTGGAAGGGAATAGTGGGATAGCGAGTGATCAGTGAGGAATTTTTCAGTCACGTTGTCGGGGACCGTTTACATCTGGCTGCCAAAACGTGATTGCAAATGGGATTACAGTGGCTGATCAATCTGATTACTTTATTTTTACCCTTGTGAAAGCAAGCTGGAATTGCTATTGCACATTAAATTGTGGTCCAGACATATTTTCTAATCACAGTTCGTCGCGTCAGCGCAAGAACGCCCTTAGACGCCCTTTATTCATAAACCCGTCAGTGCAGAAAGGCCTGTATGGAATGCCCGCGTCTTTGCGGAAAGGCACTTATGGAACACGCGCGTCAGTGCAGAAAGGCCCTTACAGGAGCATGTGCGCGTGTATACTAACGGCATTACTGCAGTCACGCGTGTGTTCCGTTACGGCCTTTCCGCACTGACGCGCGCGTTCCATACGGGCCTTTCCGCTTTGACGGGTTTATGAATAAAGGGCGTCTAAGGGCGTTCTTGCGCTGACGCGACGAGTTCTACCAAACTACATTGTGTTTTCCTCTTGGGAATGGCTTGACTTCTGAAACACGATTCGGGAGTCGGGACATAATTATGTGACTTTGATTTACTTCCGCTGGACTACCGCATGCTTCTAGGGCATGGGTACAAATGTGTCGTAGCTGCACAATCCGTCTGGTGCGTGGTTGATTGACAGGGTACTTAGAAACACTAACAGAGTATGCCTCTTTGCGAGACTTTCACATTCCAATCGCGTTGTCGCAAAGACTTTACGATCAGTAACTGTAATCGCTGCAAAGCATGTTTTGGCTGCCATATGAAAATGATCTTGCTTAGAATTCTACAGTGCATCTAAAAAAAAATTGTGCAAGTGAAAAGTGCCCTCTTTGGCACTTCGAGAATAGTGTTGTGACATGATGATATGTCATTGTCAAGGCAAAGTCTCAGCTTTCAAATGTTGTTTGTGTTGTTCAATTTGCTTGTTTTAATCCTGAGATATGCATAGTTAACAACAAAAGGGTAAAAATCGCAAATGTGCCACTTTTACTATGGTCAATAATGGTACCCTCTTCACGTAAAAGTAGCACAATTGTGATTTACCCTGTTGTTGTTAATTAAACATAACTCGAGAATAAAACAAGCAAATTGAACAGAACAAACGGCATTTGAAAGGTAAGACTTTGTTCTTGATGTTGACGTAAGCACGTGCATAGCAGTATTTTCCAACTGTCAAAGAGGGTGGTTTTCACTTACACATTTTTTTTTGAGACACACTGTAGTATGGGTTAGGGTATATTACATGGTATTAATCAGCGTTATATCTGGGGCCAGCCTCGAGGCCCAATTCTTGTGGCCTCGGTCACGGCCTCGGTCCGAGTCACTTGTACAAACCCTATGGAAAGGTTGTGTTTTAGGTTGGTCTCGGTCTCAAAACCTGTGGCCCCAGATTCGAACCAACATTATTGAGTAGTAAACTGTGTTGTGTCGGAGGCCGCCATTTGTAGTGGCCTCAGTCTCGGTCCAAGTCACGTGTACAACCCTATGGAAAGGTTGTGTTTTAGGGCGGTCTTGGAACTTGTGATCTCAGATACAATACTGGTAATAATACAATACAGATAAGTCAAGATCAAGATACCCACTCTATAATGATGAATGATTCATAAGAGATCAAAAGTAAAAGTAGTAAGTTAGTAAAGTACATCAGATATTTCTGATGTTTGAAGATCACTATTGTTGAGTTGTACCTGTCCACATCAGGGGTCATTTCACATCAAGTTAATACATTTACATGTAGGCCTATATATGTTCATACATTGGAAAAGCCAATCAAGTGTTGAGACAAGCATAAGGTGAAGAACTCTACCGGCAAATGCGAAGGAATCTTTTGAGTGGGAATATTCTGGAACATTCTGGAATACATGTATTCCCACTGGATAATCATTCTCGAGCGGTATTGTATATCTCTCTTCTCTCTGTGTGCTATTTCCAGTGATGTTGGCAACGAGAGTAGAAAGGAAAATGGTGTAATAGTGTTGAAACTCATTGATGGTAAAGATTGATTTTAATAACAATGATTTATAGTATATTGATAATAATAATATTAATAGTAATGATAATAATAATAATAATAATAATAATAATAATAATGATAATGATAATAACAATAATAATAATAATAGAAGAATGAGAAGGCAAATATAAGAACAAGAATAATTATTGTGATTATGATAATTATAATTACAGCAACAACAAATACATGTATTGTCAACACAATCAACAGACACCACAGGACACCAAAGCTTCGAAAATTATACGGTACAGCAGGGCTCGATACTAGCACTTGCCCGCTTGCTCGGGGCAAGTAAAATTTCATGTCGGGCAAGTAAAAATCTGAAATGTTAAAATTTACTTTCCTGATTGGGCAAGTACAAATTTTTATCATGAAATGAGCAAAACATGTCCAAAAATCTTACAAAAAATGAAATGTGTCTAAAATTTTGTGTTCAGTTAATGCATGCTAACTTTCATCATTTTATTCATTGTACTTGATTTAATTACTGTTCTTAATTCATAAATCTCAATTTTTGCAACCTCCAGAAATAAAATGACATACTTCCAATGTTATAAAAAGCCTTTGGTTAAAATTAGTGAGAAATTATTTTTTATATTTTGGATTCTTTATTTTCGGGCAAGTAAATTTTTCATTCGGGCAAGTAAAAATTTGAAAATGATAATTTCACTTAAAGGGTAAGTAAGAAAAAAAAGTTAGTGTGGAGCCATGTGGTACAGTATAGGCCTACCTATAAGTTTGTCAGAATACACATAAAAAGTCTGAAATACAAGTAATATGCAGCTCAAATTGTGTAAAGTGTATGACTCCTGCAAATACAGGAATGCCTACAAAATATGGTTTTGTCATCGTTTTTAACTGCCCAAGGTCCAATCAATT